>JAIGNY010002085.1:355000-397500 GCA_020152595.1 Chiridota heheva
ACATTAATTTTCAAAACGGATAAACAGCATTAGCTTGGCATAGCACGGTTTAACGTCCAAAAAGCACCTTACATCAAGACGGCCACAGCCTTTGACAACCAGTTGTGAACTCACTGGTTGCAGACCCACCGGGATGGACTGAAACAAATTATTTATGGTTCACTGAACCAAACCGTGTATTCTGACAACAGAAATCCATTTTGAAAACAAACTTGTTGGAACCAAATCCATTCTCAAAATAACGTGTACTTAATGGATTCTTATACGCCATCCAGTTAGAGTCCTCCATAAAACGCAAACCCTCTGAAGATAACTGTATTTAAAAATTAATTATCGATTGGTTTAACCCTTCTAACCCACGCCGTTCAAAACCTGCTTCCTTTGGTTTTCTATCACTATAAGTTTGCTTTATATGAATGCTAAGACAAATAGGCAAATTTTAGGCAAAATTAAGTCAAACTTGCTTAATTTTTTGGAGCTTGAAGGATTCTTTTTACATATTTAGATTGTTTATGAAATTTCCTTTCCAATGATACAAGTCTAATTGTTTTCTTTCTCAAAGCAAAACATGCAAAAACAATGAAAATATTCATTAATCACCACTGTAATTATTCAAGGAAAAACTAAGCCGCGCATCTGGCTTGGTTTTCGAGCCCAAGTCATTCATGTAAACTTCCCGAATGCTAAGCGCTGCACTACATTGCGTATGTTCCAGTGTGTGGATTTTTTTTTAAAACTTATATTATGTTGTGAACAAAGAGAGGGGGTGGGGAGGGTTATAAGAGGGGGGGGGGGAGGGAGTTGCTCTTTATGTTTTCAATTGAAAATATGTGAAATAATCTTTTGACAATACATTTCGTGTAGGGCACTTGTATTGCGATCAGAAACTACAATTTTTGCCAAATTCTTGTTACAAAAAGGCTAAAAATCATGAAATTTTGCATACCTTTTGCACAAAAAAAAAAAGATATTGATGATAGGGGGCAATCAAGTTTTGACTGGAATTGGATGCATTGATTGATGTCTTTGTAAGTTCCTCATGGATTTCCAGGAAAAAGTTTTTACCTTAAATTTTGAGCAATCTTTTAATTTTCTCTACTTCAATCCATTTTTTAAATCTTCAACATAACCCCCATCCAAAACTTACATTTCCTGAAAGAACTATTCGAGCTCTTTTCAAATAATACCAGGAACACTGCTGTGGGTCACTGCCTATTTATTGAATTAAATATTTTTTTTTGGAAAGTGCATGTCCAATTGGTTATGCCGCGACTGTGTGGGTAACGAAGAGTTAACAAGTTTTATAACTTCCCGACAAACCTCCATTGGAGTATTTTTATCAAGGTGCCTACAGCCTTTTTATCAACCATTTGTGGAGCACTGGTTGGAGACCCACTGGATATCAACCCTGGGACACTTTTACTAACATTGTCCTTATTATGAAGCTATGGTTAAGTTGAATTATCCTCATAGTAAATGGGCATTTGTAATGCAAGGCTACTTGTATCTCTATACTCACAATGCTGAGCCCAGCCTAACAAACTTGTCAATCAATGGAAGGGTGTCTGTAAAGTGAGCACCATAAGTTGCTTCATCGGCAAGTTGAATGAGCTCTGATCCTAAAGGCTCCTGCGAGAAAGATTAATTGAAGAACATTAGGTTGGCTATAAAAGGTAGCTTTTCAAATTATTTATTATTTTATAAATAATACTAAGCTAAGTGGTGGGTGGTGGTGGTGGTGGGTGGTGGGTGGTGGTGGTGATGACGATGATGATAATGATGATGATGATGATGCTGATGATGATGATGATGCTGATGATGATGATGATGATGATGCTGATGATGATGATGATGATGATACCCTTGCATGGCAGGTCTTTGCCCAGGCCTCAGGACCATAAAACACATGACTTGATAAAAGCCCTCTGCCACCTTTACTAAATTTAAGCACACAGCTTCCAGTGCAATTGCATAAGTGTTTTTATGGGTCAAGGTCTGTAGTACAAAAGAGTCATCTTATATGACCACAGGTACCAGGAAGAACAAAGCGGCATCAGAAACAATATATCATCTTCTGTATCTTTTACAAATGACTTCCAAATATCCTCAATTACAGGGTAACAGATAAGCCCTTCCAGTGATATGTTGAAACAAAAAAAAACTGTCATGAATGAAATAAATAGGTTTCATTACCTAATTTGTCTTCTATTATGAAAAAATATTACAGGATCACTCTTTTCAACAAATACCACTCAAGTTTAATTTTAAATTGCCATGCGGTGTCACAGATTAACCAACATGTGGTCAGCTGACCCTTCGATCAATCAATTCTAACTCAATTCGCATAAATTAACTTCTAATCAATAACTAAGTAATCAGTTTAATAAACACATCTTATGAAAATAATTTGTAAATTCTCATTTCCCCTCATCATCCCTAGGAAGATGGATTTAGCACTGCATTTGCAAACATGACACACATAATGCTGAGGGAGTGCAGTGGTTAAGGTCAGTCTCATACTCAAAAGGTACCGGGATCAAATCTCAGCCAGAGTGCTGTGCTATGTCCTTGAGTAAGACACTTGATCCCATTTGTTTCAGTTCACTCAGCTGTAAAATGAGTACCAGTTTCGTCTGGAGAGTTAAGCTGCAGCGGACTGGTGTTCCATCCCCAGGGGGATTCAAGTACTCTTATCTGCTTCTTGGCACCATGGAAACTGGGTATCAACACCGGCTCTATAGGCCTTTTCAAATCTGAATCAGCAATTTCCAGAGAACTAAGATGAAGCAATATCTTTCCTTAGGAGATATGGTCCATCAATCATTCACAGTTAATGCACATATCACCTCAGGCATAGCTATTTTTATCACCAGTTTGCAAACAAATTTCCCCTACTAAGACACTTAACATGGATGAGTAATTTTAATCACAAAAGTTATCTGATTACTCAGCACTGGCTTCTGTAATCTAATACACACAAATAACCTTGTGCTACTTGACTGTGGTGTGCATGGAAATAGCAGATAAACAATCATTGTTTGGAGTGGAAACACAATACACTGAACAGGAAGTCAGGTTGGTTTTTGTGATACCTGAGTTTTCAGGATTAACTCAGGTGCCAGGTGCAGGTAGGCTTAAAAGGAAACTTTTCGACATGAATCTACATTATGTCGCATGGCTGAGATTCATGTGTCCATAATGGACCAATCGCATACTGAGGGATTCTTATTGACCAATCAAATACTGGGGGAATATTGGCCTTCTGCACAATTCACGTACGTTATTGGACCAAGCGTATGAAAAAATGTATTCAAGCGCACGCATCGTACGTAAGTTATACATGAAGGTAATACGGGCTTATTGCCACTTACAATTTTTTGCTCAAACCTGCACCTGATTGGTTGGGAAACAAAAGTAAAAATCCCCTAGTAGTTGATTGGTCGAATTACTAAAGAAATCACGCTCGGCTAAACTCGGTTTGAAAGGTCTATAAGCCCATGAGGCTTGATAAGATTTAACTTTTTAAAGTCTACTGTACCTTTTCAGTAGATACCAGGAACCGGCATGCTTGTGTAATAGAATGCGCCACCTGCTTTGTCTCCTGGTATCTCCTGACTTGTTGCTCATTGGTGCCAGTGAAAAAGGGGAGGAGCTTAGATTGCATATCTGGCCAACAAATACCAATCATTGGATCCATGAGTATCAAATACATGCTAGTGCAAAGGCTTTCGGGAATCACGCTACCGACCTAAAACATGAAGCAAAAAATATGTTAATGGGTAATTCTAGGGGTCAAACCTTATAAAAGGACAAAAGCAAAAAAAATGGTCAACAAATTGTTCAGAAATCTCACATCTTAAGCAGACTTTTGTAGGTATGATGGATATCAGACATCTGATGACATCATAGCCCCACATTCTTTTATCATTGAAATGTCTTTTGAAAATTTGAACTGCCCAACAACTTCAGTAACCAATAACAAAACATTTCGTAAGTGCAGACAAATGATAAATTGAATGAGTTTCATTGTGAAGTAATTCTCAGTATGAAAGTTTCTCCCATGTGGAGACAAAAAATCAGTGTCATTTGATCGTTTGTGTAACTCTTACACTACCAGATGCCAAATTTTTCAATATTTTATATGTACCAAATTCATCAAAATTATTTCAGGATCATACCAAAATCACATAAGGCTGAGGTTAGTATCATTTGAAACTACTCCAATAGATCTTTCAACGTACTTTTTTTTTTTTATATTGAATTGTTTTGCATAAAGTGAAAGTAAAAAATAACCAAAACGACATTTGCTTTTCAAAAACATCCCTTTGGTCATTAAATGATTATGGATGAAATCACAACACATACTCTATTTTCAAAATTGCACTTACCATATCAACAGGAACAAACTTGGTAACCATGGTTACTGCAAAGGCTGCAAGGGACATGAACATATTTCTATGCTGAACCAGCGTGTGCTCCTCTAGCTCTGCATTGCTCGTCAGTGTTTGGCTTTCCTGGCAAATTATGTCACCTAACAAATCCAATGATTCGTTCAACGTTTCCATCTGGGAAAAAGTTAAAAACAAGTCGATAATAATTTATATTAAGTTCAGCTACATTGTATTTCAAAAACTAATGGTTCATTATTCTGGTGTTAAGGATGAAGGCTGTTACACACCGAATGCGACGCGACGAGCAATTTTTTATACAAAATTGATTCAAACAAAGAAAAAGAAACATTTTGACCTCACGTTTTCAAAGAAGCATCGTCATCGCATGGCTATTTAGATGTTAACTGAAAATTGATTGTAAGGGCCTTCCCCACCAAACCCTCTCTTCCCCCTCCCCCTTCCCCCCTTCCTCCTCCAGAAAAGAAATTGAGGCAGACCAATTAGGGCCTTCATGATAAAACAGCAGGGTACAACTGGTATGAAGTGCAGAGGTTCTTCTTGGATGGCTTCGGATGAAGGAGCATTGTCCACCCTTTGTCGTATCAGGAGCAAAAAGGATTGAATGAAGGCACAAAGACAGTAAAAAGATTCATACCAGAGCTCTACCAGATAGTCCTGATTCACTCCAGACCTCCGACGACAAAGACAAGTCCATCAGCTGACTGATCTCCCACAAGAGCACAGCCGCCTTAGCTGAGACTTCCAGGCTGTTAAAGTACTTCCAGATGGATAGAGTCCCATGCAGGACATCAATGCAGAACTGGGGGAGGGTAATCTGGGCAAACTGGAGGCTGACCATGTCCTCACTGTCCATGTCCGAGGACGGGGAGATGTTACCTTGAGCAGGAGCAGAGAGGCCTGGCATAGAGGCTCTGTAAAAAGATGAGGTAGCAAAATGGTTGCCATTGAAATTTGTTAATCATTTATTTATTGAAAGGTCATACAGTGCTATGAGAGGATAATTTATAGTGAAATAATCTATATAATTAAAAAGAACAAGTGGTGCAATAAGTGGTGGTTACACTTATCATTTTTAAAGTCATAAAGTGCCAGAGAGGTTAAAATGTATCAAAGTAATCTAAATAATCTAAAAGAACAAGTGGTGTAATAAGTGGTGCTAATCTTATCATTTTTTTTAAAGTCATATAGTGCCAGAGAGGTTGAAATATATCAAAGTAATGTAAATAATCTAAAAGAACAAGTGGTGCTACAAGTGGTGGTTAATCTTATCATTTTTTTTTAAGTTATATAGTGCCAGAGAGATTAAAACATATTCAAATTATCTAAAAGAACAAGTAATGCAATAAGACTTATAGGTGTAAAAGTACAGCAGGTTGATAAAGAAAGGGTAGATGTTGGTGAAGGAGTAATCACATACAAAGGAGAAGAGAGTGCAAGATTTTTAATTCATTTCCGTGATGAACTGGGGATCTACATTGCAGAAGACAGCCTTGGTATACATCATTTATACAAGTATTTCTATGCCTACATATGCATTGTGTATGTTGTTTTATCAAAACCAAGAAACAAATTGTCTTACCCTGAACTTGGTGAATCCCAGTCTCTTCCATCACCGCCAATTCTCATTTCATTTCGTCCAATCACAGATGGTCTTGAATCATAGCTTAAGTTTGATTGGCCAGTGGATTGTGATGGTAAGCTTTGATTGGATGAAGCAATAGATGGCTGGGGACTTCCAAAATCTATGGAAATGAGCAATAAATCGTCATAATTTATGCAAACAATGTAATAACATCTCTGTTCGTTCAATCATTGCATAACAAGTATAAACGTAACTTTGTGAAGATATTACCTTACAGCACACCGAGGAGGGAGGAGGGAGGGGGTCTGTATAAATCAGAGTGTCACAGTGACACAAATGATGTATTCAAAACATACATGGACAGTGTGGGACAGCTTTGTATAAACTGATAAATAAGAGTGTATACAAATGCTGTTGTATAATTAAGATATGGGCACATACTCTCTCATTTGTATGATATTCACTTTTTTTCTTAAAATATAAAGTACTCATTGTTCTTGGGTCAGAAAATTCAGTAGAGGATCTTAGGAGGGTCCAGGGAACAATTTTTTTTTCCCCATCTAGTTGTATTTCAAAATCTTTCAAGCTTGTATAGAGACAATAAAATACAAAACAATTGATTAGTAAAATATAATAACAGAAGTCAGGCTGGTTCACATATTGAACTATAAAGATATTCCTTTTACACCAGCTATGTATAGGACAAAGCAAAAGGCATAAATGATTCACCAGGTACAATTCCAATGCACAAACAAAGCCATCTTAATATTGATGATCAGGTGATATTACTGATGATCAGGTGATATTACCTTTGATCAGGTGATATTACTGATGATCAGGTGGTATTACCGATGATCAGGTGATACTCATCGCTGATAATCTGGATTTTAAGTACCTCAATATTACTGATACAAAATGTGGCAATATGTGAATACATTTTTTTGTGAAGTACAATAGGTAAATGATTCGGAATTAATTACAGATTAAAAACATTTTGAAAGTAATTCTTACACTTGTTGTTTTTATCTAAAATATAGAATACATAAAAGGAACTTCTTATAAAATAAAAGCACACTCAAAAGTCCAGGGAACAATGACGAGATAAGATAATCAGACAATTTATATAGGGATTTGAAATGTCGTCATTCCGTAGCCATTTTTAAGAGCCAAATCAAACAACTGATACTTATCTTGCCCAACTAACGCTTCTATCCCTTCACTTATTTTAGCATTATTATTAGATTATCATTCCTTTTATGATCTTTACATATTTTCACTTTTTATCCATTTTATTAAAAATTTACTAGTTTTTACTTGCGTGTTTCCTGTATTTGTTTACATTTGTAATCTTTTATAATGCTCAAGACCCTGTGTAAGACCAGTCCTCGGAATAACCAGGCTACCCTAATAAAAGAGCTAAAATAAATCAATAAATGAGAAAATAACTGCTGAAAAACAGTATTTCAATATCTGTTTCCACTAAAAAGATATTGATTTTTAATGGTGTTAAAAGTTTATAACTAGAATGGTAAATACCGTCATGGTTCGCATGAACATGCAAATCCACACCCTCATCATATGACCCAGGCGATTATAAAAATGGCATCTCACACTAAGTCCCACATGGCATCCTATGTCCCACATGGCCTCCCATGTCTGATATAGCATTCCACCGCATGTCCCACATGACATCCATCCCATCCCTTGTCCCACATGGCATTCCACCATATCTCCCACATGGCATCCCACCCCATGTCCCACATGACATCCCATCCCTTGTCCCACGTGGCATTCCACCATATGTCTCACATGGCATCCCATCCTATGACCCACATGGCATACTACCCTATGTCCCATATGAATCCCATCCCATGTGCCAAATAACATCCCACCCCATGTCCCACATGACATTCCATCCCATGTCCCACATGGCATCCCATCATATCTCCCAAATGGCATTCCACCATACAGTATGTCTCACATGGCATCCACCATATGTCCCACATGGCATTCCATCATATGTCCCACATGGCATTTCACTTTATGTCCCACATGGATCCCATGCTACATATATGTCCCACATTAATCCAATCATATGTACCACATGACATCCCTCCCTATGTCCCACATAGCATCCCTCCCTGTGTCCCACATGGCATCACTCCCTATGTTCCCCATGGCATCCCACCGTATGTCCCGCATCAGTGGCTTCCCACCTGATGTCCCACATTGGATCCCACCATATGTTCCACATAGTATCCCTCCCAATGTCCCAATAACATCCTACTTTATGTCCCACAAGGCATCACATCCCCCATGCCCCTATGGTCTCCTACCCTATGTCCCACATAGCCTCCTACTCTATGTCACACATGGCATCCCAACCTTTGTCACACTGTGTTACTCATGGCATCCCACCCCATGTCCCACATGGCATCCCACCCCATGTCCCACACAGCATCCAACCCAATGTCCCACATGACATCCCATCCCATGGCATTCCACCCGATGTCCCGCATGGCATTCCACCTGATGTCCCGCATGGCATTCCACCATAGCCATGTATCCTACATGGCATTCCACCCTGTATCCTACATGGCATTCCACCCTGTTCCACATGGCATCCCACCCCATATCCCTCATGGCATCCCACCCCATGTCCCACATGGCATCCCACCCCATGTCCCACATGGCATCCCACCTCATGTCCCACATGACATCCCATAGGCTCCATAAGAAGCTCATCCTAGCTATCACAGTCCCTGATTCAGCATACTATGCATGAAAGTGTCACTTCATATAATAACTTATATACAAATGAACTGTTGAATAAGAAGTAAAGGAGGGAGTTAAATAAATATGCCTGATAAAGCCTTTGGTGTATACCACATGGTATATGTTATATCATATGTCCTGCATGACCCCCATCCATGTCCCACGTGGCATCCCTCCCTATGTCCATTTGCAGTCACATCCTGTCACACTCCCTGACTGAGCATACTAAATAAAAGTCTGGTCAGTTCATATACTGTAGCAACTTTATGCAAATAACGACAATAATAAAGGCGGAGTTTAATAATTATGCCTAATACAATCGTTGGTGCCCAATTATTTTAAAGAATTTTAAGGATTTTAAATGTCCAGTGCTACGAGAGAGACGCTGGAGGATCTCTGAAAAATATTGGAATATTATATCATTTTACAGTTATCTTTTAAGGAAATTTCAAATGTTTTGTAGACTTTCTAAGGAAAGTAGTCTTCAATTTGTCTTAAGTGTCTTTGAAAAACTTCAAAATTTTGTAAGGAAATTCTAACTTTCCATAAGGATATCTGAAGAAACTTTAACTTTTTCTGAGAAACTCTGAAGAAACTTTAACATTTTTTGAGGCATTCTCAAAAAACTTTAACATTTCTGAGGAAATCTCAGGAAGAACAATGGACAGCCAGACTGTGTACACCATTTTTTCATTAATGGTGTAGTAATAATTCTTAAGCAAATCCATGTTTGGAATTTCAGCTGTCTGTACATTTTATCAATGTGATTGTTATAGAATAGAGGTAGTTAAGCCTTTAAGTTCCAGCTTTCGACTTGAACAGATCAACGATTTGAAGGGAGTGAATCATTCATGCTACACATCCCGTTGTATATCCACCAGCAGGCTGCGTTATTTGGAATATTCTGTACCGTTATTAAGTAGTACGTTGTACACCTTTAGGTTTTTAGTTTCCAAAGAAGCAAGTACAAGGTTGAACCCAATGTACGTATCAACTGTTGAAATGATGTTCATGCTTATTTTATGCTTGGTTGCTATTGTTTCGACAAAACAATCGCAGCAAATTTTATTAGAAAACTTTACGAGATTCGGCCTGATAGTACTTATTGGAGTTAATGATATTATAGTAAATCTCCAAAAATATGCCCTTAAGCTTATGCCCTTTGAAAATGCAGCGGCAATATCTTCATGTGGTGTCATTTTTACTGGATTATTTGGAAGAATTATCCGTAAAGAAAAGGTGACAGTATTTCAGTATATTTTAGGAGGAATATGTATACCGGTGGTGTTCTACTTGCACAAGTGGCATTCCGGGTGGTGTTCTAGTTGCACAACCGGCGTTCCAGTGGTGTTATAGTTGCACAACCTGCATTCTGGTGGTGTTCTAGTTGCACAACCGGTGTTCTGGTGGTGCTCTATTTGCACAACCGGTGTTCCGGTGGTGTTCTAGTTGAACTATCGGCATTCTGGTGGTGCTCTACTTACACAACCGACATTCTGGTGGTGTTCTAGTTCCACAACCGGCATTCCGGTGGTGTTTAAGTTGCACAACCAGCATTCTAATGGTGTTCTAGTTACACAACCGACATTCTGGTGGTGTTCTAGTTACACAACCGACATTCCGGTGGTGTTCTACTTGCACAACCAGCATTCACGTGGTGTTCTAGTTGCACAACCGGCATTTTTATTCCACTTGGATAATGATGATGATACCTCTTCTTATAATCTCTGCCTTCTCGGCTTCCTCCTCGTGCTTCTGTCCACTATCTTGAATGGACTCACTCTGGCTCTTTATAGAAAGGTGTCAACAATGTATTCTAACAATCTCTTAATTATTCCTGATTTGTATTATTTCGTCATTGTCATCTGCAATAGTAATAGCTGGTCATACCCTGACTGTCATTTGCCAAGATTGTATCTGGTATTCCCAGGATTACTCGCTATTATATGAATGGTCGTTTACATGTATGGTGTAGCATTAGTTCCAGCTTTTCATGCTCCCGTAGTTATAATGATAGTATAACTATTACTTATAAACTGCAAGCAATATTTTATAAAACGATGCCAGATTTCTTGACTAATATTTGATGAGTATTGATTGTCTTCTGCAGCAATCGCTTATTGAAAGTCTAAAGAACCAATAGAACACGAAAAATAGCACACGTCCTTAGTAAAATGTTACGAATGGTATGACCTAATAAATAATTAAACCTATGATGCCATGTATGTGTATATTGCCGTACTTTAGGCTTATACATGTGCAGTTTTAATGTCTACCTCTCCTACTGCCATTAATTCTCATGAATGGCTTACCTGTAAACTATAAACTGCAATTATTATCTTGCAGAGTGGTGCTGAATTTTGTCGGGCACCACTCTGACGCTCAAGTGGATGGAACCCTCTACGTTTCAGAACTAATGTCATCAAGGTTACTTGAACCCTACATACACATGAACACCCACAACTACACTTTGTAACATTGACATAAACGTCACGGTTGGACCCATACTGGCTATGCGTCTGATCATTATTTGGTCAAAGGTTAAATTATGTGCATTGAAAGTGTGCTACTAACCTTGGACCTACAGTGTACCTACGTCAGCCAACATTCAAAAGGCATTGTGTCAATGAAGTCAAAATGTTAATTCCAACTCTTTTTCAACTGAGCCCGGCTTTGCAATACCGAAAAATGAAAGATTTACATGGACTCAAGCGTTTAATGATTACTTGTTCTGTAATAAAGCATTAGATAATATTCAATGCTTTGATAAAGGAAATTGGACCTACAAATATTTTTGAATTGAGTAGTTCATGTTCTAGTTGTCACTTTAAAATAGCAGCTTCCTGTATGAAGTGAATTTTCCAATACCTCATTACTAAATGATATACTTCAACATGAATGTGCAATCTAAAGTTTTGGATTTATTGGTGACATACATTATCAAGCAGTTTTCTTTAGACGAGATTCCCTCTTTTAATTTTGCCCAAATCGTAAATCACATTTTAAGTTTCAAATAATAATCATCACTGACCTGCTGACCGTCTTGATTTGATAAATCCGACTTTTACTATCAATAATACTTATAACCGGAGATATGAACTTGACCAAAACTGAATTGAATGCATTGAATTGACATTCAAACAATATAGTATTATAGTGAATACCATCGGTTGATAAGTGATAAACGTCCAATGCTCGCATAGTTTTTATTGCATTTTTAAGCTACTTTGTAATAGGGAAGGGGAGAAAAAAGGGCGGTGATCTGTTGATGATTTTCAATAGTTAACCGCTCAGTCAGTCGCTTATTGATTAATCTCTCTCACTTGAATAAAGTGATTGGTCAATTAAACCCCCTCCCCCTCACACACACACTAGGGCCCTAGAAGCATGAACAGCATACTGTATAATAATTTATCTGATGTTTGCAGAATTTTCAACTTTCAAATTTGATCATGTGTTTGTAGTATAGTTACATGAAAATATGAGTTAAACAAATTGAAAATATAATGGAAAAATATTTTGGATTTAATATATTAATCGATTTAATCCTTATTCTAAGTAAGTACATCACTGTAGACTCACAGAGCTACTGCAGCAAACTGAAGTTTGAGGGCATCTGGGGACGGTGAAGTAGGGGGAAAATGCGTTTCCACGGGAATGCTTTGGTTGTATTTTCCCAAAAGTGGTCTTTATTTCATTGACATGCCACCACTTTGGTGGCCTGTGCCTGTATACATTTCACATTTACGGATTAATGACCATAACAAGGTTTAATAGTCCACAAGCAATTTTGCCCATTGTATAAATAAAATTCATTCGCTTCAACAATTATACACTTGCCACTTCTACAATTGAAGCTCTTGAGTGTTGCTGTGTGTCAAGGTCTTCCATCCAGGCCCATAAACAAGATCAAATAGATCAATGTTTTGGTTTTTAATATTTGATGACATGAATAGTTTTGACCATGCATTCCACATATGTCGTTTTCAACCAAAATATGTCAATTATAAGTACATTAATTGGTCAGAACTTGTCATATCACTCTGTAATCCTCCTATTAATAATTAGATAGTGAAACATATGTTTAATTTTCTTTGACTGTTTTTTAGGATGATTTCAAGTATTCTAATTGGTTACAACAGGGCCGGATTAAGCCTTGTCAAGTTAGGGCCGAAGAGCAAAATATAAAATATATATTTTACCTATTAGCATAACAAGATGACAGGATAAGATTAGTCACCCCATAAAATACCACAACAAACAACACCACCACAAAAGAAACTTACAGTAAAATACACAAAATTAAAGACACCCAAAGTTAGAAAAGAACTTATCAATGTTGACTTTGAAATTGTGAACAGAACTGGAGCTAACCACCTACTCAGGCAAACCATACTGTTACCAGATATCACATAAGGATTAGCTGAAACATGCAAGAAATTACAGAGTCATAGCATCACTACCAGATAGGAATTTAAAAACCTGAATCATATCGCCATGTAATCTTCTCAATTCCACCAACAATTCGCAACCTAGATTTATAAGAGAGATTCCTTACTTCGGGAATATGTCCAGTGGCTCTTCGCTGAACCTGCTCCAAATTAGGCTCCAAATGATGCAAATTAAGATTAACCTCTACCAAGCAAACAATTTTTTTTTCTAATCAAACCAACCATTTTTACCTGCAGCTGCTAAAGCACTGTTTAGAAGGCTTCAGCCGGATTGATAGTAATGAAAACACCTAGATCCCTTTCTTCATCATCACAACCAAGATTTGAACCATTCATGCAGTAATCAAACCCAAATTTGAATAACTTTGCATTTATCAATATTGAATGACATCTGCCACGTTTACGACCAAAAAACTAACTTATCCAGATCACTTTGCAACAGTGTGGCGTTAGTTACATTTTTTCTTTACAAACTGCATCCTATTGAACGACAGAATTATCAAACTATATCAACTGATTGAAAACACCTAATCAAAACTTCTTCCAATGGTAAATCAAAATTCACCTGCAGATTCTGTTTAAGTAGCCTTCTACCATACCTGGAGTTTCATTGTCACAAAACTTTAAAAACATTTCATTACATGAAATAAAGACTTTAGTAATGTAAGTTTGTGGGTGATAACTAAAATAAATGCCCATTGAAACACACACAGAAAAACGAGTTGAGTTTACTGCATGCACAAACCATTCATACTGCGAATGTCCATTGAGTAATGATAACAGTAATTTCCATACAACGAATGCCTGTTGAGATGCACACTATTCACGGATAGCTACGGAAGCGTATAAATGCCTCAACATTACAAAGAAATAACTCATGTTAGATTAGGTTAGGACTAACCTTAAGTCCAACCCTAACAAATCGATATTACTATGGGACTACTGTACAGCATAAGTGAAATAGCAAAAAAACATTTACAGTACAGCCGTAGGTATTGGCATTCATATTTTCAATGGGCATTCGGTTTTTGGTGAGTGAGTCAAATGGCATTCGTTTTAGTATTACCCAACTTTGTGTTGTCACTGCTATGCTGAAACCTGTTTTTCTCCAAAACTTGGTCGATATTTAAACTTCAGAAGAAAAAATTTGTTGTCTCTGTGTTCTCTTTGCCTGGCCACTGCTCTTAATGTCCTTTAGAACCAGAACTATGATTTAAACCGCATGACTGTATAGCAGCTTACTACAGCTCGTTAAGAGAAATAAAGCAATGCATATACCTTGCTTTGGGCAATAAAGCTCTGGATCATGATAAAAGTTATAGCGGACAAGAAGAAGATGACTGAGATTGGTCAGGCAGTGCAAAGACTTCATGACGATGGTGGAATCCTGAATGTGAGGAGGTCGTAAGGCCTGGATAGCAAGTAAACTCTGCAAGTAAACAAAAAAAACAGTTTTCTTAGCTCCAAGTTTAAAAAGAAATATTATATCATATGTGCAGGCCGTAAAAATTATTATATGACCAACCAAACCTGCAATAAAAGTAGATAGCTATTCTTACAAATCTTGTAAGAAGGCCTTCTGCTTACCTTGCATGTGTTTCATATTACTCAAGCAGACTAATAGAGCCCAGACCTGGAAGAAATACACATTTCCGGCACTTATAGCTGCAGCAAAATCAGGAATTTGCAGAAAGATTATTTTATTTGTTTTCTATACAAAAATTGAAAAATAAATTGTTCATAGATTTCTTGAGTAAACAACTGTGTATGTTGTCAGAGATGCTGTGGCTAAGTGGTTAAGGAGTCATGGTTGTATTCGAGAGGTACTGAGTTCGATTCCTGTCATAAGCGCTGCATTGAGTCCTTGAGCAATACACTTTACTCTACTTGCTTCAGTCCACTCCTCAGCTGTTAAATGAGTACCAGTACTGCTAGGGAGTTAATCTGCGATGGACTGGCGTCCCGTCCAGGGGGAGTCACGTACTTTCATCCGCTTGCGCCATGGAAACCGGGGATAAGCACCGATCCAATGAGCCTTATGGCCCGGATGGGTTTATCTTTTAGCTATGTTTGTTTGTTGTAATTTATTTCCATTGTGCATCTCAGTACATCAAAAACTTAAATAATATACAATATACAAATAGTATACAAAACAATATGAATAAAAAAGGAGAGAGAAGTTTAAAATTGAACTTATGTTATTCTCCCTACTCTTAGGTAATACATTCAAATATTTAACAGAGCAATAAATGTGTTGTACACATAAACCTATCCAATAAAGATACATGTATGAAATTCAGTAAAATTACTTTCAAATATTTCAAATTTAAATCTCCTCTTAAATATATGTACACTTTCACACTTTTTAAGTTCCAAATTAAGCAGATTCCATATTTTAACCCCATGAACTTCAACTGTGGTAAATATGTGCTCTAAAAACTTTTCCCCTTTAATTGTGTGATGAAAAGTACAATGAATTCCAAAAGAGGGAAGCATATAAAGATAAATTTACCACATTATTATCATTTCTGTCGTGATTTTTCGTGGGAAGATTTTCGACATCTTTATTCAGAACTGTAGGAAATTTGATGATTAAATCCAACCCTGATAGAACCTAAATCAGAGTAGAATGTGAGACATAATGAAGACCATTTAAAGACAATACCAGTTAACACCTAACTTGTGAAGATGTATCTTATTGAAGACAATACCAGTTAACACCTAACTTGTGAAGATGTATCTTATTGAAGACAATACCAGTTAACTCCTAACTTGTGAAGATGTATCTTATTGAAGACAATACCAGTTAACACCTAACTTGTGAAGATGTATCTTATTGAAGACAATACCAGTTAACACCTAAATTGTGAAGATGTATCTTATTGAAGACAATACCTATTAACACCTTACTTGTGAAGATGTATCTTATTGAAGGCATTTCCTCTTAATACCTAACTTGTGAAGATGTATCTTATTGAAGACAATACCAGTTAACTCCTAATTTGTGAAGATGTATCTTATTGAAGACAATACCTGTTAAAAACTAACTTGTGAAGATGTATCTTATTGAAGACAATACCAATTAACACCTAACTTGTGAAGATGTATCTTATTAAAGACAATACCAGTTAACACCTAACTTGTGAAGATGTATCTTATTGAAGACAATACCTGTTAACACCTTACTTGTGAAGATGTATCTTATTGAAGATTATACCTGTTAACACCTAACTTGTAAAGATGTATCTTATTGAAAACAATACCAATGAACACCTAACTTGTGAAGATGTATCTTATTGAAGACAATACCTGTTAACACCTAAATTGTGAAGATGTATCTTATTGAAGATATTACCTGTTAACACCTAACTTGTGAAGATGTATCTTATTGAAGACAATACCAGTTAACTCCTAACTTGTAAAGATGTATCTAATTGAAGACAATACCTGTTAACACCTAACTTGTGAAGATGTATCTTATTGAAGACAATACCAGTTAACACCTAATTTGTGAAGATGTATCTTATTGAAGACAATAATAGTTAACACCTAACTTGTAAAGATGTATCTAATTGAAGACAATACCTGTTAACACCTAACTTGTGAAGATGTATCTTATTGAAGACAATACCTGTTAACACCTAACTTGTGAAGATGTATCTTATTGAAGACAATACCTGTTAACACCTAACTTGTAAAGATGTATATTATTGAAGACAATACGTGTTAAAAACTATCTTGTGAAGATGTATCTTATTGAAGACAATACCAGTTAACTCCTAACTTGTAAAGATGTATCTTATTGAAGACAATACCAGTTAACACCTAACTTGTGAAGATGTATCTTATTGAAGACAATACCAGTTAACACCTAAATTGTGAAGATGTATCTTATTGAAGACAATACCTATTAACACCTTACTTGTGAAGATGTATCTTATTGAAGGCATTTCCTCTTAATACCTAACTTGTGAAGATGTATCTTATTGAAGACAATACCAGTTAACTCCTAATTTGTGAAGATGTATCTTATTGAAGACAATACCTGTTAAAAACTAACTTGTGAAGATGTATCTTATTGAAGACAATACCAATTAACACCTAACTTGTGAAGATGTATCTTATTGAAGACAATACCAGTTAACACCTAACTTGTGAAGATGTATCTTATTGAAGACAATACCTGTTAACACCTTACTTGTGAAGATGTATCTTATTGAAGATTATACCTGTTAACACCTAACTTGTAAAGATGTATCTTATTGAAAACAATACCAATGAACACCTAACTTGTGAAGATGTATCTTATTGAAGACAATACCTGTTAACACCTAAATTGTGAAGATGTATCTTATTGAAGATATTACCTGTTAACACCTAACTTGTGAAGATGTATCTTATTGAAGACAATACCAGTTAACTCCTAACTTGTAAAGATGTATCTAATTGAAGACAATACCTGTTAACACCTAACTTGTGAAGATGTATCTTATTGAAGACAATACCAGTTAACACCTAATTTGTGAAGATGTATCTTATTGAAGACAATAATAGTTAACACCTAACTTGTAAAGATGTATCTAATTGAAGACAATACCTGTTAACACCTAACTTGTGAAGATGTATCTTATTGAAGACAATACCTGTTAACACCTAACTTGTGAAGATGTATCTTATTGAAGACAATACCTGTTAACACCTAACTTGTAAAGATGTATCTTATTGAAGACAATACGTGTTAAAAACTAACTTGTGAAGATGTATCTTATTGAAGACAATACCAGTTAACTCCTAACTTGTGAAGATGTATCTTATTGAAGACAATACCTGTTAACACCTAACTTGTAAAGATGTATCTTATTGAAGACAATACCTGTTAACACCTTACTTGTGAAGATGTATCTTATTGAAGACTATACCTGTTAACACCTAACTTGTGAAGATGTATCTTATTGAAGACAATACCAATTAACACCTAACTTGTGAAGATGTATCTTATTGAAGACAATACCAGTTAACACCTAACTTGTGAAGATGTATCTTATTGAAGACAATACCTGTTAACACCTAACTTGTAAAGATGTATCTTATTGAAGACAATACCAGTTAACACCTAAATTGTGAAGATGTATCTTATTGAAGACAATACCTGTTAACACCTAATTTGTGAAGATGTATCTTATTAAAGACATTACCTGTTAACACCTAACTTGTGAAGATGTATCTTATTGAAGACAATACCAGTTAACTCCTAAATTGTGAAGATGTATCTTATTGAAGACAATACCTGTTAACACCTAACTTGTGAGGATGTATCTTATTGAAGACAATACCTGTTAACACCTAACTTGTAAAGATGTATCTTATTGAAGACAATACCAGTTAACACCTAACTTGTGAAAATGTATCTTATTGAAGACAATACCTGTTAACATCTTACTTGTGAAGATGTATCTTATTGAAGACAATACCTGTTAACACCTAACTTGTGAAGATGTATCTTATTGAAGACAATTCCAGTGAACACCTTACTTGTGAAGATGTATCTTATTGAAGACAATACCTGTTAACACCTAATTTGTGAAGATGTATCTTATTGAAGACATTACCTGTTAACACCTAACTTGTGAAGATGTATCTTATTGAAGACAATACCAGTAAACACCTAACTTGTGAAGATGTATCTTATTGAAGACAATACCAGTAAACACCTAACTTGTGAAGATGTATCTTATTGAAGACAATAGCAGTTAATTCTAACTTGTGAAGATGTATTTTATTGAAGACAATACCTGTTAACACCTAACTTGTGAAAATGTATCTTATTGAAGACATAACCTGTTAACACCTTATTTGTGAAGATGTATCTTATTGAAGACAATACCAGTTAACTCCTAACTTGTGAAGATGTATCTTATTGAAGACAATACCTGTTAACACCTAACTTGTAAAGATGTATCTGAACATGTTTCTGAACATAATCTCCACCAGTTTGTTGACAGGCCTACTCAGAGGTCCAGTCATATTCTTGATCATGTGATCTGTCGAGTTGATGATGACTTGTTGGTAAAATGCAATGTATCTCCCAACTTATATGGTTCCGATCATCACATGATTGAATGCTCAATAAATATGCTGAAACCTGCACCAGAAAGGAAAGCTGTCACAATAAGAAATTTTAATGATCTCGATCTAGGTGTTTTCAAGACTGACCTTATTCAAGAGCTTAGCGGTCTCAATATGTTGAAAGATCCGAATGTTCAAGCTACGAGTATAATACAAGGGTGCGCAGAGTTCTTGACAAACATTGTCCGGAGCAGACACGATTTCAACGAAGCGATTAAATGTCCTAAATGGTTCAACGATGATGTCCGGTCGGCCCGAACAGAACGCCGCAAATATGAGCGTAAGTGGAGAAAAACCCTTAGTGATACTGATCGCTTGAAATATCTTGAGCAAAATGTAGTTGTAAATGAACTTATTGTTAAATCCAAAACAGAGCATTTCAAAGGTGTTTTGGCAAATGCTGATGCAAAGACAATGTACCGTACAGTTAACTCACTTCTCAATAGTTCCACCAAGGCTTTACCAATCTGCCGCTCAAATGAAACTCTCAGTAATAATTTTGCCAATTTTTTTACTGAGAAAGTGGCAAAAATAAGGTCTCAACTTGACGTTGAATGTGTTAATGTAAATATATCTTCTCTTGATACCGATAAACAATGTAATGATGATGTATTTTTGCTTGATTCTGACGATGATTTGATGATTGATGATTTACAGTATATGCAGAGTACTGATATCTTTGCAAATTTCCACCCTGTAGATGAAGCTGAGATTCGACATATAATTTCCAAGATCCCAAACAAGACAAGTTCTCTTGACCCACTGCCGACTTGGCTTTTGAAGGAATGTGTTGACATAGTAGCTCCTATAATTATGTCTCTTGCAAATAATTCATTTAGTCCTGGTTGTTTTCCATCCATTCTTAGAAACGCTATTATTTCTCCTCTTATTAAGAAGTCCACCCTCAATCCAAACGTTTTGAAAAGTTATCGACCCGTCTCCAATCTTCCCACCCTTGGCAAGATCCTTGAATATCCAGCAGTCTCTAGGTTTAATGAACATTTTCATTCAAATCATCTTACTGAAGTTTTTCAATCTGCCTACAAACCGGCACATAGTACTGAAACTGCGTTATTGCGTGTTAAGAACGATATATTAAATGAGTTAGATTTGGGTAGAGTTGTTTTACTTGTACTTCTAGATATGTCTGCAGCCTTTGATACCATTGACCACACTATTCTTATAAACAGGCTTCAGTGTGAGTATGGTATCGGAGGTTGTGTTTTAAACTGGTTTAGATCTTATCTTAGTGATCGCAAGAGTTCAGTTTATCTGTGGAAATTATTCTACTGCCCATCCTCTGAAATATGGTTTCCCCAAGAATCTGTTGCAGGTCCTCCGATCTTCAATGCCTATTCGCAGCCTGTTACCCACATTTTCAAACTCTTCAATGTTGCTTACCATATATATGCTGATGACACTCAGCTATATGTTAGCTTCGATCCTAAAAAGCCAGGTGATAGGGAAGCTGCCCAAGCTCGCTTGTCAAATTGCATTGCGGCGGTTAAAGACTGGATGCTTCATAACAAACTTAGACTTAATGACACCAAAACTGAATTTTTGATCATTTCATCAAAAAAACAAATGCATTCCACCAAGTCCATTGATTTGAGGATCGGTAGGTCTGTGATTGTTCCTTCATCATCCGTTAAAAATTTAGGTATCATGTTTGAACCCTGTATGAATATGAATTCCCAGATCTCTTCAATATGTCGTACTGTTAATTTTCATTTGCGTAATATTTCTAGAATCAGACGGTACATTGATCAAAATACTTGTGCTCATGCAGTGCGATCTCTCATCCTTTCTCGGCTGGATTATGGCAACTCCTGCTTGGTGGCATATCACGCGGAAAACCTTCAACGCTTGCAAAGACTTCAAAATCGCAGCGCGCATAATTTTTTGTGTTGATAGACGCATAAGCGCTTCCCCTCTTGCGTGTTCTTCATTGGTTGCCCATCCAGCAGAGAATCGATTTCAAGATCGTACTGCATGTGTACAACTGCATTAAAAGAATGCGCCTTCATACCTTCAAGAATTGCTGCATATTTATAAGCCTGGACGCGTTGGTCTAAGATCCGCCAACAAGGATGTCACTCGCCTTGTGGTGCCAAGAACTAATCGTGTCAGTGGGGACTGCGCCTTTTCTGTCCTGGGACCACGTTTGTGGAATAATCTACCCATTGCAATCCGTCAGGCTCAAACTGTTTATACTTTTAAGAAGGCCCTTAAGACTCATCTTTTCCTACTGATTAAGTTTTATGCTGTCTATATTATTCAATTTCTTGTTTTATTTATCTAGTTTTTTGTTTGTTTATATTTTATTTTTCATTAATTCTTTTATGCTTTTATATTGTCCTGCAAATGTTTTAAATTTGTTTTGATATTGTATATTAAGAGTTTGTCTATGTATTATCAATTTTATTGTAAAGCGCTTGATCCACGGAGAGGCGCTATATAAATAACTGCAATAATAATAATAATAATAATATCTAATTGAAGACAATACCAGGTAAGACCTAAATTGTGAAGATGTATCTTAGGTCTAATAATATTAGATGAAGCATAACAAGGAAACATATATTTTTTCATCCATACAGTTAAGAAGTTTAACTTGTATAAAATTGATTCTGAAGTAGACATTCTAGGAATTGTTTCCAGAAGTGTCTTATATTACTTGGTGTCTAAAATGGTAAATAAATACCACACCAGGCATCTCTGCCTTGAGACTGGTTCTTCTCTTAAGGAATTAGTTCCACGGTCAAGCAAGTTTATTTTATATAAAAGAGGACATTAAGAGAAACAAAGTGGTAAAGAAAGCATTCAAATATGGTATTCCGTTAAATAGATATTCAAGTTTAAGGCACTGTCTTTTCTCTGTAGAAATGACTGGTGTATTAAGTCTGCTATGGAAGGTTGGTGCCCCCATCCTCACATTCTTAATAATTGTTAATGTATTTTATAGAAAAATGATTTAACTTTTTTAATATTGAAATCACATGTTTTCCTGGAACTTTCTTGAGGCAGTCATTTATAATTACCCTTACAAGTTCTATTTTACTACTTTCCTTGCATATGCAATGGTTTTTAAGCCACAAAATTGCTGGACAAAATATGATAGAATACATAAAATTTTGGAGGAATCTCAGGCTGTGAAATCACAACTAGTCCTTTCTACAAACTGATAGAAGACTTTAAACTTAATATCTCCTTAACAAAGTAAGATTTTTGAATGCTTTCTTCACCATTTTGCTTCTTTTGAAACCCTGAACTAATCCTTTAAGATAAAATATACTAGATGTATCATGGTATATTGTGTAAAATAAAAAAGAAACCCCCTCTTAACAAGGCATCAAGGTGTCCTCCCCATATGCCTTTTACACACATTACTAACAAGCTCACCCCCATCTCTCACCCATTTTTCAATCTCCCTATGAAGCATCCACTTGTCACCCTTAATCTTGATATACAAAAATAATCTACTCCAAAAAAATAATAGAATTATGGTGAAAGATAATTTACCCTGACAATACTTGGTCGTTGAAGAAATACTTCCGCAGGAAAATCCTGAAAAACGACATCTGTTAGGAAGTCACATGATGTAAGGACCATATCTTGCCTTGGACTGCTCAATGAGCTGAGTGTGGGAAAAGGGAAAAATTCACATCACCAATCATTTATGGCAAAGAGCAAGAGTTCTAGACATGTCTTCACCACCAATCATTTATGGCAAAGAGCAAGAGTTCTACACATGTCATCACCACCAATCATTTATGGCAAAGAGCAAGAGTTCTACACATGACATTACCACCAATCATTTATGGCAAAGAGCAAGAGTTCTACACATGACATTACCACCAATCATTTATGGCAAAGAGCAAGAGTTCTACAAGTCATTTTGCAACAAACTTCTGACATCTTTATAACTTCGTATCTCATGAATGGACAAGCCCAAAACAAAAATAATGACCTGGCTTAACCTCTTCCACAAAACCTGTTCCACAAAACTCTATTGTTATGCAAATAACAATTAATATGAACACAACACTTATGGACAAATACGAAAGTTACCTGCATTTGAAAGGGGATGATAAAGTACATAGAAACAGACAAACAAATAAATGATAACAAGTGCGAAGATGGCAAAGTAAACAAGACTGGATGAACCGGTGAGTGAGGAGGTGCAAAGGGGCAGGGGGAGGAGTGGGGAGAGGCAGAGGAGCAAAGAGCAGCAGGGGGAGGTGGGAAAGGGAATCTACTATGCAAAAACCTGCTTAATATGCACACATCACCTTACTATTCAGCGTAAACAATTGTCTTCACATATATCATTTGTGTAAATAACAACACCACATCCAGCCTAATTTAAGAAATTTCAGAGAAACTTATATTTCCATAGTTATGCAAATAGACTAATTAGTATACACGCCCCCCTCACAAAAAATCAAATAAAAATCTTGCTCATTTATTCCTCTACCCCTGTGCCACTTTATGTGAATGTAAACCATCCATGATTTAAGCTGATCACATGAAAGTATATTGTTAGGCAAATAATCTGATTAATATGCACACTTCACCATTAAGTGTGAACAATGTTCTTCACCTAAACGATCATCTGTGTAAGCAAATGACCACACCCACCTTAATTCAAGAGATATCATATATACAAATATCTTCATTGTTATGTAAATAAGCTACTTAGTATGCACACACAACCCCTCAATCATGCTCATTTGAACAGTAACAATGTCCTCCTCTACCCCTGTGCAAAGTTACATGAATGTACACCATTCATAACTTCAGCTATGAGCTCATGTTAAACATTTGAGGATGCTGATGCCACCCCCAACGACAACAGGATGACCCCTATGTCTCTTCATCCTGCTTTACAGGCGAGACAAAAAGCAAAATTGGTAGTCAGTTCCTAATATATCTGACGGTCGTTTGGCAGCAAGAAACCTAAATACATTTTATTTTAGCCTAAGTTTCTTCACATTTCACTTCTTGTCTTTTATTGTACTAATATAGACACATTGAACATCTCCACTAATCCTGCGAATGATTTTCAGGTATTTTGAAGGCTTTTGAGCACCAGTATGAATTACACTTGTATGAAATTGGCTCTGTTTGTTTGTTTGATGATGGCTTAACGGCACCACAACAACTAAGGTCAAATTGTGCCTAAGAGGTCAGATCATTCTAGAAGTAGGAAGTAAAGGAAACAGGGGGAGAATGATAGAAATTTAAGGACAAAAGGACAGAAAGCTGTGATTGTGAGAGGAGGTGCATGGTTGAAACAAAAACAAAGTAGAGAGGGGGTGGAAAAGGAGAATTAAATATGGTCGTAGAGGGAGGCATGATGAAGGAAGAAGATAATTTTATCCAGAGGATTTTTCTGGAAGAACTCAGCAATTGAGTTGTGGGGAGTGAGGGAAGCTCTGGGAAGGTTGTACAGGGGGCAAGCAAGGAGAACGTGATGGATTGTGAGGGTGCAATGGCAATTGTTGCAGAGGGGTTGGGGGGGAGCCAATTAGGAGGTGGGAGTGGGTGAGATAAATGTGACCAATTCTAAGATGGGTAATATGAACGTTGTCAATACGAGAGAGGTTGTTGATGGTGGCTTTGATCGGAATTGTGGGCTGGATGACATGGAGTTTGTTATCAATTTGGGACTTCCATAAGGTTTGCCAGCGGTCCCGAACAAGAGAAGCGATAAGCGGTTTGATGTCAGAGAGGGTTTTGGGAAAAGGGGCAGGGAGGAGGGTGAGGGCAAGCTTAGCGGCTGCATCAGCCCTGTCATTACCCGGGATGCCAACATGGCTGGGTATCCAGAAGAAAAGAATACTTTTCCTGCAGAGGGTGGGAGAAAGGAGTTTGCGGAGGAGGAGGTGGCATGTGAGGTTATCCCATTTAAGGTTGAGTAAAGAAGTAAGAACAGCCTTTGAGTCGGAGAAAATAACAATTTGGCTGAGCGGGGAGTACTCAATAAAGTTGAAGGCAAGGAGAATGGCCTTAGCCTCGGCTGAAAAGATGGATGAGTAGTCGGGAAGTCTGCTACTGAGGGTGATGTCTTGGATGATTGCAGCAGCAGCTGTCTTGTTGCCCTCCTTGGACCCATCAGTATAGATGGAGGTGTAATTTGAGAGTTGGTCTTTGACTTGGTTGTGGAGATTGATGAAGAGGTTAGGATGGGTTTGAGCTTTGTGATGAGTGAAGAGGCCCAAGTGGACAGAAGGGAGGGGGTGGCCCAAGGAGGAAAAGTGGGCCAGGAGAAGGTGCCGAGAGTGGTGGGGTTGATGCCGAGATGAAAGAGGTCTTGGCTCTGTAATTTCTCTGTGTTAATCTCAAAGGAGGAAATTCAATATGGAGTATACACTTTAGCTACTTCATAAGAAATCCTCATTACTCACAGGCAGAAATATACAAAAGTATGAGTAGTTATAGCTATATTTGTAAAAATAATATGTACCTGTTGGTGGAGATCAAAACATGCTTGTCTGTTGCTGTCAGGGTCAGCCACGGAAAAGTCGAAAACTTGATCCCTCGCATTCCTTCGAGACCTGATGACAAGTATATTAAATATTTTAAAAGCAGTAACTTCAATTTTGTTATCTATTAGAGTACCCACTAGAACACATACCAGTTAAGTCTCAGTTACCATCCCATTCTGTGCACGGTTTGATTCACTTTCAATAAATGTAGTTGACCAATGCACAAACTAATCTATGCATAGATTATTGCAATGTCCTCTTTGCAAGGGTGCAAGGTGTTACAGTAAAAAAGTTGCAGCATGTTCACAATTATGCTGCAAGGCTTGTCACAAGAAGCAACCATTTCACTTCATCACTTTATCTGCAAAATATTCATTGGCTACCTGTCTCATATAGAATTCAATTTAAAATTGTAATACTCATTTTTAAATCCCTTCATAACATGGCCCCGTTATATCTGACCAAAATGTTTCATTATAAACAAACTACTTACTGCCTTCGCTCTCAAAACCACCTCATCCTTTATGTTCCAAAAAGTAAACTTACATATGGCAATCGCTCTCTGCAAATATTTGGCCCAAAACTTTGGAATAACTTACCTTTTTCAATCAAATCTGCTCAATCCCTTAAACAATTCCACACCTTGCTTAAGACTCACTTATTTAATTGTGCTTTTAAGTCCTCTTCATAATTTCTTTGTTCTTTGTTTTCTTTATATTTCATGCTTTTCTTGTTTACACATTTGTATTTATTTTCTTTATATGCATATTTTGTAAGGCGCATTAGAATAAGTTATTTAGATAATGCGCCATATAAGTGTAACAAACTAAAACTTAAACAAACCTTCATTACCAAAAATATATTCCTTTTCCATTGGGTACCAAGAAAGCCCACATTATATTATCAAAATCGATTTATTTTAAATTGTAAGAACTTCCATCCAACCTCATTAGTGCAGGTAAAAAATAATAATAATGCGGATGAAATCAAATTAACAATAGTATATATTAAACTAAAACTTGACCAAAATTAAATTTGTCCCGTATTTATCAAATGCAAAAAACTATTGCAAGATTTTTTAGATGTTATAGATGAAACTTCAGAAAAGAGAGAAAAAAAACTGATACTTTTTAAAAAACACCATCATAAGACAGAGAAAGATGGGTTGGCTATGAAGAAGATTATATATCACATACTGAGCAAGTTGTTTTGTGCTAATGAGGTATATGAGCCTATTGTTACGAAGTAACACAAATGGAAAAGTCAATAAACTGATGACTGATGGAAAGTTCACCAAAAGAAAGAATATGACACCAAAATCTTAATTTTCATTCCCATTGTAGATGTATAATACATTTTCTTAATATGATTTAATTCCTGTAATATCTAAATATTCATAAAATGTATTGCAATCATTAAATTGAATCCAATAGTTAAAAACAAATTTAACAGAAATGCAATTTCTGCATCCCAAGGAACACCCTTCATTAAAGGTATTATGGACAGGCAGCAACAACATGGCTTATACCCAAGAAGCACCCTTCATTAAAGGTATTATGGACAGGCAGCAACAACATGGCTTATACCCAAGGAGCACCCTTCATTAAAGGTATTATAAACAGGCAGCAACAACATGGCTTATACCCAAGGAACACCCTTCATTAAAGGTGTTATGGACATGCAGCAACAACATGGCTTATACCCAAGGAACACCCTTCATTAAAGGTGTTATGGACAGGCAGCAACAACATGGCTTATACCCAAGGAACACCCTTCATTAGAGGTGTTATGGACATGCAGCAACAACATGGCTTATACCCAAGAAGCACCCTTCATTAAAGGTATTATGGACAGGCAGCAACAACATGGCTTATACCCAAGGAGCACCCTTCATTAAAGGTATTATAAACAGGCAGCAACACCCTTCATGGTATTATACATGGCTTATAAGGAACACCCTTCCAAGGAACACCCTTCATTAAAGGTATTATGGACAGGCAGCAACAACATGGCTTATACCCAAGGAACACCCTTCATTGAAAGTTTTATGGACAGGCAGCAACAACATGGCTTATACCCAAGGAACACCCTTCATTAAAGGTATTATGAACAGGCAGCAACAACATGGCTTAAAATGGCTCAAAATCATACAAATCACAAAACCTCCAATCAAAATCAGTTATAAATTGACCATTTTACAGCATTTTAAAATGTTGGTACCAAATTAGCCTAAATTGCACAATACTTTGTGACATCACAACAAGAACACCATGACTATTGCTTATGT
Organism: Chiridota heheva; assembly: GCA_020152595.1. Taxonomy (NCBI): domain Eukaryota; kingdom Metazoa; phylum Echinodermata; class Holothuroidea; order Apodida; family Chiridotidae; genus Chiridota; species Chiridota heheva. The sequence goes on from JAIGNY010002085.1 coordinate 383,125, forward strand.
TAACTTTTTGTTTTTCAACCTTTTCCTGAAATTGTATGAGAGGAAGCAATTGGTATAATGTAAAGGAAATAAAATTTAATTTTGGTAAATCCTTGACGAACATTTAGCAGTAAATGCAATTGGATCTGTAGTGTCTGAAATCGGTAGGAGAGAAATATGAAGGATTACATTGCAGATTTTAAGCTGTGTTCTTGTCCATAAATCATAACATCAGCACATGCTGAAAAATTCTTTCAAATTTAATTGGCCATGACTAATGTTTGTTTGATGAAGGCTTAATGGCACTGCAACAGTGAGGGTAAAATTGTGCTTGAGAGGTTAGATCATTTTAGAGGTAGGAAGAAAAGAAAATAGGAGGAGTCTGAAAGAAGTACGGGGACTAATAGCTAGGAAGCTGTGAACAAGAGAGGAAATGCAGGGGTGCTTAAAAAAGGCAAAAGTAGGTAGAGGGGGTGGAAGAGGAGGACTAAATATGGTTGTAGAGGGAGGTATGATGAAGGAAGGAGATAATCTTATCTGGAGGGTTTTTCTGGAAGAGCTTGTCAATGGAGTTGTGAGGAGGTGTGCTGATTTATGGTAATATTTATATGGAGCTGAAGGGAGTAGTTCAAACTTCATGAAGGTGAGAATATTTGTAAAAAGGATTGTTTGTTATGAATGAAATATGGGAACACATAGGGTATTTTATCATTTTAAAGGTTTATGGACACAGAGAGAGTTTTTACGCTGATGAAGGATTATACCATTATAAGTAATTAATGCTTTAAGTGGTTGAAATAGCATTTAGTTTTAGTTTTAAGTTAGAATGATCACACCCACCTCACTCACTCCCACCTCCTTACTGGCTACCCCACCCCTCTACAACAATTGCCATTGGCCCCTCACAGTCCACCACATCCTCCTTGCCTGCCCCTGTACAACTACATTACTATTACTGGACTAAAGAATGTACATAAGATAAATATTATTACTTTCAAATTTTCTCCAAATATAAGACCAAAAAAATATCCACTAACAAATGTTTTATTTCTATAAAAAATAAAAATAAAAAAACCTTATTCTTGGGAGCATAATAAAGAAACAACCAAATAGTGTTATACCCCAATTTTAAAATGGACACCAGTTTGATGAATTGTCTTTGCGCCATTAATAAGAGTTTGAAGTGAAGGTGAAGGAAATTCAATTTTCAAACAAGTAAGGTAAATGCCTTTTGATTTAATGTGAATTTGCTGGTTGTGAGCTGCTGTTATCTAAACAGCCACGAACAGATCGTGGGGCATGGGGTTGAAAGGAAGGGGTTGGGAGATGGTTACACATTCATACAATCATAGTCCTGTGAACTTTTAGATAACTGAGAGTAGGTAAGTCTCATATCTTTAACCATTCTTCATATGATATGTTCTAAGTTGCTTAGTTGCTTTTTCGTCATAGAGATAAGTTCAACTTGAATCCATACTCAAACCATGAAGGCCCATAAAGTCAGTGCCTATCCCCAGTTTCCTTGGTGTAAGCGGATGATAGCACCAACTTCCCCTGGATAGGATGTCAGTCCCATTGCAGGTCATTTACAGGTTAGTGAACTGGAGCAAATACAGAAGTATCTTGCACATTAACAAAATGTAGTGCTCAAGAAGTGAACCTATCCTGGTACCTTTCGCATGACTTCTTAAATGTATATGGACAGGTAGACATTTTTCACCCAAACGAACAAACTTTAAATTCTGAGCAAAACAGTCTTGAAACTGTCCTAATAGTACTTATAGATTTGTAGTTATGACAAATTAAAATTTATAATTATTTATATTTCTTTCCCAAATTTTGAATATCAAACGTTCTTAAATTGTTCTGCTGTTAAAACTGGGTCAAGGTTTCAATAATACCCAAGTTCCTGTTCACTATAACCAACTTCTCCCATTCAAAATAATGGTTGGAAGGATTTAACAACAATAGGTTAACATGAACAATTTTGCAGATGTCCCATTTTGTGGTCACAAAATATTGTGCAATACATGTATATGCTAATTAGCCATCTGCAGTTATAAAATGCTGTAAAACGGACAATTTCTAAGTGATTTTGATGTGACTTTTTGCTGTTTGTGCGTTTTAAAGTTTATTGACATCATTTAAGCTCAAGTTGTTGCTAACTGTCCATATAAGACGGGCTAAGAAGGGTAAGTCACCCCATAAAAAGCCCAAATTAACACCGCCACCACAAAAAAAAAAAAAAAAATGCACAGAGTTAGTAAAGAACTTATCAATATTGACTTTAAAATTGTGAATAGAATTGGAGCTAACTACCCACTCAGGCAAACCATTCCACTCATTAACAACTCTTTGTGAAAAGCTAAAATGCTGAATATTTATCCATGAGAACTCTTTAGTCAACTTTAAACTGTTACCACATGTCATAAAAGGATTAGCTGAAACATGTAAGAAATTACAGGAAGTCAAAGCATGACTACCAGATAGGAATTTATCAAACTAAATCATATCGCTACGTACTCTTATCAACTCAAGCGTGATTGCACCAAGAACTCGCAATCTACATGTAGATTCATAGAGATTCCTTACTTCAAGAATAAGTCTGGTGGCTCTTCGCTGAACCTGCTCCAAAATGAACTTATCTTTCTCATTAAAGGGACTCCAAGCCTGGATAGCATGCTCAAGGTGAGGCCTGACTAGCTGATTATACAAATTAAGAACAATCTCTCTACCAAGAAAACAACAATTTCTTCTACTCAAATCAAGCATCCTATTTTCCCATGCAGCTGCTGAAGCACACTGTTTAGAAGGCTTCAGATTGCTAGTAATGACAACACCTGATCGACACAACCAAAGTTTGAACCATTCATGCAGTAATCAAAAGCCAGATGTACTTATATACATTTAACCACTTAGCCACAGCACCTCAAAACAGATGAAATGGATTGAAAAACTTACTTGTTGAGAGATTTTTCTTTGTTTGTGAAATACTTCTGACATGATGTAAAACTGGAAAATAACCCTGAGGTGATTCTAGTATTGGACTAATCTTTTCCATTCCTTCTTCTCTTACAGGTATAAATTCATCTGATAAGGAAAGAAAAATTGATTTACATTAAAATGGGTCAATTGTCACTGAAAACTGTGTCACTGGTAGGAAATTCATTATATAATTTTTTTCTAAATGAGTACACAGGAAAACTATTATTTGCCTTCAAAATAAAAAGCAGTAACAATATTACTGTACTTCCACTACCATAAGCATCCATGCTATCACATCAACTAATAGAACCAGTTTCATTTCATAGCCACAGCTCAACGCTACTAATACCACAAATACTAGCTGGCTGATAGCTGAAAACCCAAACATTGCCAACATCAAGCACCAATACACTAACAAAAAGATACCACAAACACAGTACTGTGACATACACTTTTTACCAGTACCACCACAGCCATTATCATCAACACTATATTAAACTGTCAACATCAGTGTCCTCCATCACCAGCAAATTTTCAGCACCACATTCACTACCACCAACATTTTCATTACCCCATAATCATCCTTACTACCCCACCATCAGCAATTCTGCTACCCCTGCCATCATTACTACCACTACCCCATGATCAGCAATCTCACAACCCCATCATCAGCAATCTTGCCACCCCTACTACCATTACTCTCACTAACCCAATGTCATTAATCTTACTCTTACTACCAATCTCGCAAGCCCTGTCACCAATTTTTAACTGTTCAACCATAACTATGTATGCCTAACCTTCCAACTGTTTATGTTGGTACTGGCAAGCTTGATGGAGCTTTCGTGTTGGTATAGGGCTTCTTTCAGCATCAATGGGAAGTCTGAACAGATGATCCAAAATCTGGTCTACAAGAGGTTGAATCTCATCATCACAATCAGGTCTCATTTCTGACAGAAATTCTATGGCTCCTAAATCCCGTAGTAATTCTGCTGCAGATGTATGCTACACAAAAAGATAAGGCAACAATGTACAGCAATCTGTGATGATGTGTTGTAGTCAAGTTAATGCTGCCCAAGTCAGAGTATGTCAAACAAAACTCTAGTCCACCTCACCTGAAAGTGAGTTCTTGCTGTCATTAAGACAATAGTGCTGTGCTATTAATGTATGGAATTAGAAACCTAACATGTATTCCTATATGATAAATAAACCACTTCTCTCAGGGTATATGTTGCCTAAAACATCAAAGGAATTTCTAATGTGCAAATCACCTAAGAGAATTGGGACAAATTGTGACTTTGATTTTAGGCTCCTGTTATTTTGTGGCACACAAATGTCTGAGATCATTGGTGCCAGAGAGAACTAAAACCTAAAAATAAAAAATGTGAGGGTGAAAATGGAATAAGAGAGAGAGAGTGTAAAAAGGTTTACAGATATTTTTTTAGTATCTCATACAGCATAAGAAGTTTACTATATGGGTGAAAGAGTTTTCATTACTCTATTTTGGTACTTTGAGAAAAAAGCTGTTTCCTTGTATTTTGCAATCTTCCTCTTCTGTATTACCTTGAAAGAAAAACTTTACAGCAAATATTGTATTTATTGTTGTGCAATAATATCATATTTGTATTCTTATAAGTCTGTGGAATTCCTTTGTATTTTAAAGAGACATTTGATAGACAAGATTTGCCCTGACCCAAACTGAACTACATATGGGTAATACATTATTTCAAAGAAACCAATAAACCTCACTAACCTCACTGAGATTCTTCAGGAATTCAGACACTTCTCTTTTCTTGGATACGGTTGGAAAATTGAACCACTCTAGCAAACGGATCAGAAGAAAACGCTCCTGCACCAAATCTTCTTCAACAAGAACTTTCAACTCCAGTTTGCTCAGCATGTTGTCCAGGGCACGAATTCTTATTTCTTCAACTTCATGTCCTGCAGAAGTAAATTTAAAACAAAGTTAAAGAATCTCAGCAATAATGACACAAATTGAAATGTGTGCATTTAATTGAAAACTTACTTTTAAGACAAAGTTTTACAGCATCAACACTTTACAAACTTTTGAAGTGGCCAGAGGTGCAGTGGCTCGGTGGTTAAGGAGTCATGCTTATATTTGAAAGGTACCAGGTTCAATTCCCATCGTGACCACTGCATTATGTCCTTGAGCAAGACACTTTCTTCTACTTGCTTCAGTCCACTCAGCTGCAAAATGAGTACCAGCACTGCTGGGGAGTTAATCTGTTATGGACTGGCATTCCATCCAGGGGGAGTTATGTACTCTCATTCACTGGCACTTGGGCCATTGAAACCGGGGAAATGCACCAGCTCTCTGAGTCTAATGACTTAGATGGATTTAGCTTAGCAATGCAGTATGGAAGGTCATTGCTGATAAAAGCAAACTACTGTGAAAAATTATTTCAATTTAAAAAATGAATACGATATTCTATTTGTAATTGTATAGTTACTCAAAGTTGAATAATGAAAAGTTAAAACTAAAATTCATGGTTAGATAACTTATCAAATTGACTTTAGAACTTGAAAGTTTGGATTTTAAAATTAAATGCAAACAGGACAAACCTTGAAGCAAATAAAAATCAGAAGTTGAACATTTGAAAAGTTAAAATTGTAGTCTTTGACATCAGCCAAGTGAATTGCAAATCAAAAGTTACAGCTTGAAAGAGAATGAAACTCGAAATAAATAATATCATATCTAAAACAAAATTATAAATCTAAGTTGAAAAATCAAAACTAACAAAGAACCAAACCTTAACTAAAAATATTTCATTTTCAAAACTTAACAATATCAAGCAAGAACCAAATGAAACTTGAAGAATTTTAGGAACTTTTTGAGAATTTGCTGTAATTTGTTTAACAAGCTCAACAAGTTGAAATGTTGGAAAGAGGAAAACTAGAAAAGGTTGAAAAGCTAATAACTTCAACAGCTGAAGAATTCATTTGAAAGAAGGGTGCCGTTTATTTGACGAGCGGGATACATACATTATATAAGACTTTTCCTGATCTTTTGTTAAAAATAGTATGTTGAAAACAGTTGAGTTCAGAATATTTACCCGGGAATAATTCTTCGCAGGTGTGGTATTGACCTTAATTTTACCTGCTGGTTTGAACCTTGTGGTATAAATAATGTGCACCCACGTCATCATTAGTGTAGGAAACAATCCTTTCACGTGGTAAAGGAGTAGTAAACAAACAACAAGCATACAGCTATTGATTTCCTAAATTCCTATGTAGCCTAACAATAAGTACCTCTATGGTTGGAATTTCAAGTGTCTACTTACTATACCTCAATATTATTCCCTCACACACACACACTTATGGGTAAACCCTAATAAGGCCTAGTCCCAGTTAGATAACATTCTGACCATAGTGAACACTATAGCCACTACATGGCTGCTATACATGTTCAGACATCACCATATACTTTTTAACATTGAAACTGCTGCATTGGCTTATCATAGAAAGCGTAGATGAATTTCGACTATGCGCTAGAATAACTAGGCCTTTCCGCAATGATCTAAGGTCAATTTTGACAATGTCTTTTATCGTCATGGATCACTTTTACATAATACAAAATAAATATATATTAAGTCATAGTATAATGAGCACTTCACTTACATTTTGGGTGTAAGTTCAATAAAGGAAACTGAAGTTGCATTTTGTGCAAGATCCTTCACTACTGACTTACCTTTCAAACAGCGCCTAGGTGGATGTACCTAATTAGTTCAGAAGCTGTTAATTAAAGGAGCACTAGTGAAGTTAACATGTGTATATCACTAGATTAAACACTGTGCTCGCTTGCGAATAATATCATTTTAGCATAGACAGTAAAGCAGCAAAAACATGTCTGAAGCTTGTAAATATGGTGTGACAATAAACTATCTTATTAACACCTGAAAATTCCAAATATGTAAAATGTTCAATGTGTTGTTGTTTACTTTGTATTTCTTAATCTAAATTCTGGAAGTTAGGTTTATCAAGTTATTTGCTGTTAAACATGCAGTTCTCTCCCCATCTCTTGTCCTAATGCACTGGTCAGTTGTATTACTCACCGCTACTACCCCTGGCAATGTCAGTCAAAGGTGAGTCATTGACATATAAAATAGTGACTCACATGTGTGTCATTGTACCAAATTGTCAGTCACCAGTGTGACACTGGGGTGGATCAATTTACTTCAGACCCATTGACTTTGTACAGACTAAATGGTGCATGTACATGTTTTGACCACCCACTTTGGTGCAATGACTCACCTTGTCCAGGGGTGTAGGGGTGAGTCAGTGTCACACAATTGACAAGTGCATAATTCATCACGATTCATGAGATATTTTAAGTTTTTATTCAGAACAACAATTTTTTTTTTAAATGACTGATATCTAAACTTTATTTAACTATATATGTGTATATGAGGAATATTATTTGTCGTATTATAGAGACGGGATTAGGGGGTGCAAGGGACCATTCCCCACTCCACTTTTTCCATATTCATTTATTTTATATAGTGACTGTTTATATTTTGGTGTTATATTCTGGTTCTTAATATCAAATTTGTTCCACCCCTAAGATTTGGAAGACCAGAAAGCACTGTTTTCTAGGGTGGAAGCTAATGGGCTCAGAATATAAGGTCCAACACTTCAAGAGGGAAAAAAAATCATACTTTGACGTAACAAGATTCTTATTTTCTTGCAAAAATTTGACAAATTTTAAGTAAATTGTTGTAAGAAAATTGGCAGCAAACTGTTTACAACAAATTGGTGAAATGCATTTGCTGACAAATATTATCAAAAAAGCGGTTGCCAGCGCACTCGAATGAAATGCGCACTAGGCCCCTAATTGTGTGCAGTTTTCCAAAAGTGAAGGATGTGCGAAGTGATCGGAATGTCATTTCTTCTGTATTTTAGATAACTTTTACGACAAAATGTTCATCAATTCATTTGTAATTTAGTTTGAAAGATTCAAGACACTAATGAAATCAAAATCATAGGGGTGATATTAAAACAAATGCCAACCGAATGCTCATTAAAACACGCACTGAAAGCCCATTGAGCTTAGTGTATGTACAAACCATGCATACTGCGAATGCCCATAAGTAACGGGAACAGTAATTTCCATACAATGAATGCCCGTTCAGATGCACAAAAAAAATGGATAGCTACAGAAGCGTATAAGTGCCTTAACATGACAAAGAAATAACTTGGGTTAGGTTAAGGTAAACCCTAACTCTAACAAATCGATATATGGGCTACCGTACAGCACAAGCGCCATAACAACAACAACAACAAAAAATACATTTACAGTACAGTGGTAGGTATTGGCATTCATGTTTTCAATGGGCATTCAGATTTTAGTGTGCGAGTCAATTGGCATTCGTTTTAATATTACCCAAATCATAGCTTGTATTCGTAAGTACCTTTGTCAGTTTTGAGAAGGCTTTTCATTTCAGGATTATGTAATGTGTTGTTGTCTGAATGGATTTCAACGCTAAACGTGTATTGTGCAACGTCTCACTCAGTACTGCAAGTATTGCTTACTGAATGAGGTGTTTATCTCACCAAGTCCCCGTTTTCGTGGAACTGGTATGTTAAAATTTGTGGGTTGTAGTTTATGGATGAAAAATATATTACTTTCTTCATAACATTACAACCTTTGAATAAGTATGTTTAAGAATGTTATACTAACCTAATTTATTTACAAGCGAGGATATATCGACGTCTGTTCGTATCGGATTCATCTTGATTACTGAGCTAACTGTCCATCGAAATTTGAAGAGGAAAAGACTCACAGTTTTAAGTTACCGCGACGTTGGTCACTGTTGGTACACAAGTATTAGAAGTGGCTGCTTGACTTGGAGTAGCTGTAGCAACTGATGAAAATGTGAAATGGGAGTTATATATACAAATTAATTTCTTTTGAATACTTAACTATTAAAAATGAAATGACGTTGTGAATAGTAATATATTCAGTGAAGAGTCCTCAATTTCCTACGCTGATCAAATCCCAAATTTTGTCGTTATAAAGATTTAGGCTATTCTGTTGTATTAACTTATAGGTCGATTTACAACAGGTAGCTGAATCACTGGAGGCGTATAGAAGTGTGTGTGTGGGTTTGGGTGTGCGTGTGTGTGAAGAAGAAGGGGGGATGGGGGAGGGGGGAAGTCACTCTTCCGGCTGCATGTTGGAAGTAAAAATGGGTGGAAAACAAGTTGAATGATGAAATGGAAGATTTTTGTATTTCATTCTTTTAAGTTTTTAAGTCATGCGTTCTTCAATAGCTCCAGATATTCTAAGAAAATAAACGGATATGTACATTATTAGTCCGTTCCTCTATTTCAATCGGTGGTATGGTGGTAAGGGAAGCCATGGGGACAGCCCCAGCGAAGCTTTCTGAGGGGGCTCCAAAATAGTCCTGAGTAAAAAAAATTAGGCCCTGGGAAAATGTACGTGTTGATCAATATTTCTTTCTATGCTATTAAGCAAGTAATATTCCATTTGTGTAATCCAAAAGCGCATGAATTTCCCACAGAATAGACCAAATTTTCCGCCATTTTCTCATCATTGGCACTTGATCGGGCCCCTGGATTTCGCGCTCGGTCAGAAACCGATGCATGGCGACAGCTCGTCGGCAATATTTAATATCTGCTCCTGCCATGAACTGATGAATGGCAAACAATTTTACTGAATACATGCTGGTATAAGCTTTCGAGAGGACGCCGAATGCTCACATGGGCGCAAATTTTTTATATGAAAATATACTCTTATATACTTTTTATTCTCAATGTTGTAATTATTTGTTCTCAAAGCTTTATTCTTACATCAAGAATATGGAAACCATTCCTAGACCCCAACTAAAGACACATATTGAAGTCAATAGGATCCTGCATTTGAACATTCGTTCCAAAATAATATTCCTTTTAACAAACTTTAGTTCGGAATTGACGCGATTTTGAGCAGTTTCTGCTACCAAAATCACGCCAACAACGCAAATAGCAGCTGGGGCTTTGCCCCCTCGGCGCCTAGGACGTCGACGATGGATTTGACACAATATTAAGCAATTTTCTGCTCTAAAATTCGCAAGAAATGCATGGACTTCGTCACCTTCGACTCTACTGCATGCCTAGAGTTGACATAATTTTTGGCCCATAATGATAAACGTGTTACAAATTTATTTTCATAGAGAAATATTCTGCAATTTCAGGGACACCTCCTTCAACTTTGTAAGAAATCTCCTTCAATTTTCGGGAATTTTTCTTCGTTTTCGTGAAATTTGCTTCCATTTTCATGAATTTTCCTTCATTTTTGGGATATTTTCTTCAATATTTGGGAAGTTTGCTTCATACTTTGGAAAATTTCCTTCATTTTTCGAAAATTTCCATCAATTTTGGGGAAGTTTCCTTTATTTTCGGAAAGTTTTATTCAATATTTGAGAAAGTTTCTTCAATTTTGGGGAAATTTCTTCATTTTGCAGAAATTTTAGTGATATTTTTTCATTATTATATTTAAGCAGTTTTGTTCAAATTTCAGAGAATTTCCTTCATTTTGCAGAAATTCTCTTCAAAGTTTTCTTTATTTTTCTAAAGATTTCCTTCGTTTTAGGGAAATTTCCTTCGTTTTAGTGAAATTTGCTTCCAATTTCGGAATATTTTCTTCAAAATTTGGGAAGTTTTCTTCAATTTTGGGAAAATTTTCTTCATTTTGGGGAAATTTTCGGAATATTTTTTTTAGTATTTGGGCAGTTTTCTTCAATTTTCGGGATATTTTCTTTAATTGTTAAGAAATTTGTCTTCAATTTGGGGAAATTTCATGATTTTTTGGAGATTTCATACAATTTCAGGAAATTTCATTCATTTTCCGAAATTTTTCTACAATAATTGGGAAATTTTCGGAAGATTTTAATCAAGGCAGCGCTTCCGAAGGCTTCGCCCCCTCGACCCTTCTAGCACTTTGACGGTTCCTTGATTCGATTTGCCGCTGACTTCACTGGCCTTTGTTCAATTTCAATATCTTAATGGAATATTCCTATGCAAAATCATAACCAGGTACCTTTGATCTGAAAGAACATTACCTCTCTATAGAGAGTCACAGTCATCGTACAATGACTGTAATATACCACCGCCAGTAGAATTTAGTGGCGCTTACATGAAAGTTGATATTTGTCCTATCCAAACATTGCACAGTTATTGCTTAGATCATATAGAAAAATTATAGAAAAAGGTGCCCGGTTTTTAAGGTTTAGGTCAGCAACAAATCAAGGTCAAAGGTCAGTGGGGGGCCAAAATTGTAAAATATCCTAATCCTGTCGACAAGTAAACCAAATTACTCGTCTGGTCATAAGAAATGCAAAAAGGTAGAGTTTGCCAAATCTTTGACCTTCGAATATGTTGCTATGGTCGGAAATATGCTAAAGGTCATCGAACTTTCGATTGGTCACTGCACAGGGGGTCAAAACTGATACATTTACCGATCTTTTCAAAAAACATATTAAAGGAATCATAAGATCATTTCCTTTAATAAAGTCTATAGTGTGATGTACCGTACCCAGCATGTTCAGTTTTGGAGATGTAGGACAATATAACGTCCCCTGGCATATGCCCCTGTAGGTACTCTATGAATATCGCCCTATATCTCTATAGTGTTCACTACACAGGGGCTCAAAACCGATACATTTACCGATCTTTTTAAAAAACATATCAAAGGAATCATAAGATCATTTCTTTTAATAAAGTCTATAGTGTGATGTACCGTACCCAGCATGTTCAGTTTTGGAGATGTAGGACAATATAACGTCCCTTGGCATATGCCCCTGTAGGTACACTATGGATATCGCCCTATATCTCTAAAACTGGACATGATGGGTACGTCACACTTTAGACCAAAGAGCTTCCACACAGCTCTTTGTTTAGACTTTATTACTGGAAATGATCTTACGATTCATTTGGTATGCTTTTTTTTTACGACCATAGCATACCATTTAGCATATTTTCGACCATAGCAAGATATTCGAAGGTCACAAATATAACAAACTATACCTTTTCGAGTTCTTATGATCAGCCGAGTAATTTGATATATTTGTCGAAAGGATTAGGCCATTCTAAAATTTTGACCCCATACTGACCTTTGACCTTGAATTGCTCCTGACCTAGACTTCAAAAACCGGACACCCCTCTCTATAATTTTTCTATAGGACCTAAACATTAAATGTACAAAGTTTGGTGCTTTAATCCAACGTGTATAAATATATGAGCCAAAAGTTAGTCACCAGACTCACTGTTATAATTGTATAGCCTACTTATCTTACACAATATACACAAGTGTCATATATACATATACTGAATAACAAAAATGATAATAATATTTCCATTAATATTTTTCTTTATTTGAAGGAAACAAAAATAAAGCAAAGGTATAACTACATTTATAAATTATAATCATTTCTCTTGAGTACCAATATTTTTGCCACATATATATTTATATATATATATATATATATATATATATATATATATATATATATATATATATATATATATATATATATATATATATATATATATATATATATATATATATATATATATATATATATATATATATATATATATATATATATATATATATATATATATATATATATATATATATATATATATATATATATATATATATATATATATATATATATATATATATATATATATATATATATATATATATATATATATATATATATATATATATATATATATATATATATATATATATATATAGTCACAATTGGAATTACCCCACGAAAAATCATTCCTTTGGGGTGTGCACGCCCTTGCACAGTAGCGAATTATAAGGGAGAAAGCTGAATTTTTCCGAACCACGATGTTGAACGACCCCGAACTAAAAAAAAAAAAAAAAAAGTCAGAGACTAAGAAGCTGTTTGGGTCTGCTTATTTTTTTCATTTAAGCATTAAGTCAGACTTTCGTCAGTGTCGTTGTTTTCTTTTGCTATGGGGATGTGACACTCTACTCTATGGCTGTTTTCGTCGTACACTTATCAATTTTCTTTGGTGTTTTCATTATGCTATGGAATCATACAAAGTAATCTCTTGTTGAATTTTGCTAATTTGCCCTTTCGAAGTTCGCATGCAGGCGTCCATGATCCCACACCCTAAACACAAATGAGATTCAAGTTTGACAAGTGGCATCAAGGAATTCTGATAATCACCACACCTTTTGGTGCAAAGGGGAAATAATTATATTAACTCGCAACTTCGCAGGATGAGCAATCAACCTTTTGCCAAAATTATGACTATAATTTGTAATTGAAATATCAAATGAATCATAGCAAACATAAATGTCATGAAGTTTTATCCGTATCCACTGAATAATCGCTAATACTGGAGGAATACTCTTCCAGTTTGCGTGCACATCATTTATAATCAAACAAAACGTCTTCTATTTTGGACCAAAAATCTTCAATTGTGGACAAACAATTCTTAAGTTTGAAACATAATTTACAATTTAGAGCCCAAATCCTAAAATTTGGACCAAAATGTACAACTTAAACCAAGATATGGAGGTGAACATCATAAACAATATGTTTTCAGGGCATAAGTTGCTTCCCAAAAAGTAAAAGCTACATAGGCCTAGACACGTCCTTGGCTGCTGAGTTAATTAACAAACATGCGTAAATGAGAAAACCACGTCCCAAATACATACTCCTCATTGTCTTGAAAAATATATTCCCGAAGTCTCTGTCGATCGTGTGTGAAATTGAAGGCATTTTGGTTACCTATATAAAGTGGTACCTTTTCAAATAAATTGACCCAGCACTGAGAATGTAAAGTATCATATATTTGTTACAGGGCAACAAGGTAAAAATTTACTAAAATAATATTCTGGTGAAAGAATTTCGCGTAAAGTCTGAAAGTGACACTAAAGAATTCATTATCTTAAAATCCTAATGCACAAGACATAACAAAAACAAAAAAAGGTGACGTATATGGTTTTAACGTGTGCATCATGTCAAACGATCGTTATACTGTTATAGATACATTTAACGTTTAGTTGAAAGAGAGTTTAAAAAAAGCCGAATAGGTTTCTTTGTGAACTTTGTGTTTCCATCCCAGATTAAAGAGTTAATATTTATTCGATAAACAAATATGGACATTTGGAGACGAAGTATCATGGCTGATATGCCTTTTAATTATATTTTGATGTATTTTCCCATTGTTGAAAAATTATATATATATATATATATATATATATATATATATATATATATATATATATATATATATATATATATATATATATATATATATATATATATATATATATATATATATATATATATATATATATATATATATATATATATATATATATATATATATATATATATATAT
>JAIGNY010002085.1:407500-622500 GCA_020152595.1 Chiridota heheva
ATGCGAAGAAAATTAAAATAGATTACTACAATAATATGTTTATTATTAAGAAATTAATGAGCTAGATACCCGTTACGTTCTCCTACCTCACCAAACTCCCAAATAATCTTCAAATGGAACTAATTTTACTTTTCCTGCCCTTTGTATAGTTGCAAGGCTCTCTTTGCTACTTTAAAAATACCGATTCAATCATTTATCGTTTTACAAGTTTTCAAAAATCTCTTTAATTATCATTTGGTATAAATTACGACCTTTCAATGCTTCGGTACTATTGTCAGTTCGTTTCCGACGTTGATGATTTACACACAGCTGGTGGGATATTTCAGCTCGGGGCGACTCGGCCTGCCAAGCATCCTCCATGCACACGGTTGTTGCCCTTATAAGGTTGCGCCATATTGGGAAAGCTACCTGCCTGCTCATCAATACAGTGTGCTTATGGTTGTATGAGTTAACGTATATGGAAACTTTACCAGTGTAGAGCGAATGGGTAATATTGTTACACTTTTCCACGTTGTGAAATGAGAGGCCTGTTGTAATTATAGATGAGTAAGGGTGATATGCTGTTTGAAGTAAAAATGTGGAGAATGTTAAATACATTTAGTCTGGTGGGGTTTCGTTCTCTTGATGGTAATAAGTTGTTGCTGCAAAGTAGTGTTATCTATTAGTTTTTTTTTATTATATCTTTTATGTTGAGTTGAATGTCCCAGCAAAACATACTTGTAGGTTTGCTAAGATACATTTTACACTTTGTACACAATAAAAACCAAAAGGTGCCAGATTTTGATGACTAAGCTGTTATTGATGAAGACTGAATCAAATTAAGACATGTTATTTTAATCGCTATCCATACCATACATATTTGAATACAATCTTTTCTGATTCTCTAAAACATGATGTAACCAAAGAGCTTCCACACAACAAAGATTTCAAGTTAAGACATTTCCTAAGTTTGTGAAGTTTATCTAAAAAAAGTTATAACAATTCAAACGAAAAGGGTTTTTTGCTAATGTTGCCGAAATTATAAAGCATGTAAAGTGTTTCAAAAGAAAATACGATTTTTTCTTCCTCAAATATTCCACTTATTGTAGATTTCAACTGCCACCCAAACAAGATCTTTCAAATGAATCTCCTGCCCTGTAAAATTTCCATTCCAAACACAACCAAGAGGGTAAACGTAAACATACACCATTTTTCTGAACATGAGGATGCCGGTGATCAAAGTGTTATCAATTGTGATACGCGTTATTCAGTTTTTAAAGCATTTGTACAGAAAGTACGGCTCAGTTTAAAGTGAGGATTTTTTGGTCAGCGCTAACTGCTTGAAGAACGTTAATGCTATAAGCTTAACACGAAAATATAGATATAGATTCAGTTTCGAATAAAATGCATTTCGTCAGTTCGGTTGTCCCTTGAAAAGAGAGTTGTAAATTATTTACTTAAGGAAGGGGAAGGGGCATTAGCTTATCGGAACACATTGGCGACAAATAATTGCACCCTTCTAATGGCACTTACCATGTTTAATTCACCCTGCACATGAAGTAATTATATACCTCCCACATTGAGTTACATTTGCACAATATATTAGTCATATGAGAATAAGAACAATTTCTTATGTCGGTAAAATATGTGGGCTTTTCAAAACTTATTTTAGATTACAATTAATGATAAGACACTATTTCTTGTCTTTCTTGTTAATGTAATGATATCATCGTTATATTGAATAATAAGTTTGTGAAATGAAACCTGTTCTCGATCGCCATGCCCTGATGTATTGAATGCAATTTTTTTTATCGCTTCACATATCTGTTTAAAATTTTAGAGCAGCAAACACTTTGTATCATTTCGGATGAATATCTATTTTGTGGTATTTATCATAGGTAAATTTAATTAAATTACATAAGAGGGTCATGTAAAGTAGATTTAAATTATTAATTATAAGAGATAAGAGGGTTCCATGGGCTTGGTTTGATAACAAATACGTACACGGCAAAACTAAAAGACATAGTCGCAGCAATAACGTCTATATCAAAATACACCAATTTCCCATCACTGATTTTACACATTTTGCCGTGATGATTGAACTGTGAATATGAGCTGATAACATGTCGCAAATGTTATTGCAAACGGGAAAATAACCAAATAACAAGTGTTGGAATTAAAACAAAGGTTTTTTTTTTTTTTTTTAAGCTAACATTGTGAGCAATAAATAAAAGGACAGGAACATGTAATATCTGCGATACAGTGACGTCTTTTTAGCACTTAGAAAAGCTTATTCCTTAACATGAAGGATTTATACATTTGCTTAAACACTTATTTCGCTTCTGCATTCCGGCTGATCGAAGTTCCGTGAATTTGCGACAATTACGACACATTAAGTTCAAGGCCCAAGATCAAAATTCATATGTATTTTTTGTATTAATTTGTGCTTCAGATTCAGCCATTGATGAGTTCTATAGAGGTATTCAACGATGATGTCACTGTTTTGCTTTGGAGGAGAACTCGTCGCAAATTAAGACGCAAAATTATAGGGAAAAGACTTCAATTTCATGATACAAAAGAATATGGGTTTTTTTTCTTCTTCGAATTTGGACATCCTATTTTTTTTAATTACACGATAAAATATAGGAGCAAACAACAGTACTTTACGAAAAAACTGTCCTCCGAGATTTCAAGTTAGCATGAGAGCGTGTGACATGTGGAATACCTCTATACCATCTTTCCCATCAAACGCCTTGGGAATATGATTAAGTAGACATTAATATGGTAAGACTCAGCTCCTTTCAAATATTACTGTGGAAAAGTATCATAGCATTTCTTCAGGAAATCGGAGAGGTTTTATTTGCATTGTTTCTTGAATAATTAGGCGTTTAAGATTGACGAAGCGTCATGAAGGTGAATGGATTAACCGATGTCGGGTGATTTTATATTATCTTTATGATTTACAGATTGACAGCATGATTTTCAGTATGATCTCCTGTATTTACTGTTTTCTCTTGGAAGTTGGGTGCTAATTGGTTATTCAAAGAATACTTTACACTCAACTCGGGTTTAGCTGTTTCAAATAATCATGAAAGTCATAGGTTAAAGTATAATTTTATAAGCTGAAGAACAACTCATCAAATACTAGTAATAAATTACAAGAGGTAATAATGAAATACAAGTAAATTATATTTAAGTGGGTTTTTTCAAGTTTTCTCTATTTCAAAAAATCTGAATATGATATTCTGCAGTTCTGAATGTGATATTCGTACAGGCGTAAATCATATCAAGACTTCTTTTGCATGTCTGTTATATATTTTGTAGCCCTTCCAGCCATTAAATATGTTACTTGTAAACATATTAAAAGCAGTGTCCAGTGAATTGCTCTTGTGCATATTATTCCTAAAGATAGCACCCTAATTTAAACAGATGTTTAAAAAGTTTTATAAACATGCTGTCACAGATGAAGTCTTTTTTTTGTCTAGTGATGAATATCATTTTATTGGTCAAGATTTCTAAGAGATCATTTTGTACTTCGGGTACTCCTAAGTTAGTGAAATAACTTACTACTAAACTTACGTATAGGACCGTGTTAGAAGTAAATACACTAAACTCAAAATAGTATTATATGAAGCATATAAAACACAAAATAGATTAAGTATATAAACTGAACTACGAAATGATTTAGTATATAGTGAAAAACCATCAATCAATTAAGTGAAAATTTATAATGTACGTAAACGCTTACCTCTGTATATGAAATACTCTGTTTCAGATTCGTGATTATGACGCACATGCCATATATATCGTCATAAGTTTACCCAAATTTAGTGCAGGTGCAATTAAATTGTCCTTATGTTTGAACGGTTTCATAATTTAATGAACGGAAATGAAGAACGGACATACCGGAAATTTATGGGAAATAAAACCTCTTACCTTTACCAGGGAGCTCTAAATGGCCTTTACGGAGACCCATAAGTCAGTGTTATATGCACATTAATTTACAACGCTCGAAAGGGTCCAAATTTGTGATTACGTTAGACAGTTAAAAGCTACAAAATAAAAGCTTGATTGTGATAAGCAGATGAGTTTTTTTTTTCTTCACGTAATCATATTACTGACATAAATGATATGAGTTAAACTTTAATTTCATATGTAGCTTTAAATTGGGAAATTAACTGCGTTTTTATGAAGGCCAAACAATTACATTTTGCTATAAGGCCTATATCCTAACACTTTATTCAATTCGTCAAACATATGTTCATATCAATATTGTACATTCCGGAATATGCGAAAATCAGTCACAGGTCACCGTGTATCTTCATGTAAACACGTTTAGTAACTTATAACACATTCATGTGTTCGAATAACTTTAATTTTTGCACACAGGGGTAAAAAATACATTACAGGCGTTGTCTTTTTATTCATTTTTTTTATTTTATATTGTTTGATTTTAATATTTTCTTACATAGATATAATTTTTAAACATGCAAGTTACCGCTAACTATAGGCCAATCATCTTCTGAATGTGGTTTGTCCCTCTATCAACAAGTTACCATGCACGACACTGCTTATACTGGCGTATGAGCACTTGGCCAAATGTGAAGACGTGTTATTGAGTCTATAGAATATTATTAGTACACTTTTCTTGCACGTGATGGCACTGATGAGAGCTCTGCTATTTTCGAATTTCCATAAATCACTGTGCAAAGAAGATTTTTGATGAGACTGCTCATCTGAGCACATCAATCCAGCAAATTGGTAAATTTTCCTTCAGAATTAAAACAATCACATTGTTTATCAGTTCATAAAACTTTTAAACCCTTCCACCCTATGTTTCATATGCCGTTCTACACTGTTTCCCACATGCCCTTCCCACCCTATGTTCCCCATATTTCATTTTTGTTTTACATCATCAATTCTTTCATCTTCTCTTAAGTAAGAATTTCATAATTTGGTTGTTCATTCCAAGTAAATTTAAAACGAAGATGACTTAAGAACAGATTTTATGGGATCACAGTTCGGTACATTAAAACTGTGATGTAATGTTTGGTACAAGATTATGTTTTCTAGTTTGAGTATACTTAAAATGGCATGTACTAAGCTTACTGCATGCAATTATCGCAACGAAACTCAAATATCAACATCTTTAAGAATTAAAAACAGAGACTGCTGCACGCGAACAAGGAAGGGGTTAAAACCCAAGAACAGGAAACTATGTGGCGTCACTTGAGTCATAAAATGGTGGCATTTCAAACATACATTGCATGAACAGGTTTTTTGAAGCTACACAAAATGTATTTCTATATAGCCAGAGGCGTATTAATTTAAGTGATCAATCATTTCTTAACATTTGTTGCTTTGAAAAGAAAAAAAAGCCACGAAATGTACTTTTCCCCCTATTTGTCAATTGGAATGTAGTGCACTTCCCTCGTTGCTCCGTGATGCACGCTTTCTTGAATAAAAGTTCTTATATACGGAAATATCTTTTATAATACCTTTGGTCTTGGTTCTAATGTTGCGTATATATTTCATTTCATATTCAGATGATTTTGATTATCTTCTTAACTTCTATCAATGTCTGAATTTGACAAAAATATTAAAAAATAATACTTTTGCCGACTAGTAAATAATTGGGCACAATCTGTTCATGAAGTTTGTTTATTTTTTTTTTTTAATTTGAAAGTCCACAAGGGAAAAATGATTATTATCACTACTTCTAATTTATACTGTCCATAGTACGTTTTTACCAAATTGTATTTCAAACAATCAAACCATTCGAATTGAAGTACAAATACGACAATTGACCTTGATCTGTTTATACAAGACTTGTGACAAAATGAAATAAGGTTGACCAGTAACAAGTGGCATTATAATTTGAAACTAAAAAGGACAAGTAACCAAGCAATCAAACACTATATTCAGATATTCGTTTATGCAACTCTTCGAGTTTGTCTTCACTATTTTGTTTTCATTCGGAAGTTTAAACTAGGGGAACAACTATTAGTATCACCTGATCATGAGTTCTAATTCAAAGGCTTCATAGTTTGTTCGATCATTGCATTTCAACTGATCAAAACATTCGAATTGGAGTATGAGCACAACAGCTGACCTTTATATCCAAGGTTTGTAAAAGGACACAATAAAGTTGAACTATAAAAAGTGACTGTAGAATTATAAACGAAAAGGAGGATGAAAGTCAGAACGATCTGGAGCTTTTAAGGTAAAACAAAGCATAAGAAGAAAAGAACAAGTTCCTACAAAAGAGACTATACGTCTATACCCTTGCTTCCATTTTGTACCGGCAGGTGCATAAATTGAGATAAATTGATAAAGCTTTAAAAACAGAACCTTTTTTTAGTCTCAAAGTAACATACAAATGTCTGAATAAGCTAAGTATTTATGGATTCTAACGTATATATGCAGTCCTGACAACACCGGATAACAATGATGATATGTATTACTTGACAAAACAACTTAGCTTCTACGAACAAATTCGAAATATTATCAGAGATCAAAAATATCAGATATACCGGGAGCGATAACCTGCGTCAGTTACTCCCCTTCTTAGAAAATAATCAATCATACAATTTTTTCTTCTATTCTTAGCAACAACCTTCAAGTTAATATCTTCGATAATGTGCACAGCTTCTTCAGCCTGCCGAAATAAGCCTTGCACATAAATAACTCCTCACCGATTTCAGTGCCTAATACATATCATACATGATCCACTTGTCGCTTTCTAGACCCTATGTATGCCCTTATAAGGACAATTGGTCTTGAGGAGTACGTTCGTCTACCGTGGATGTAAACCGCGAGTAAAGTCTGCCAGGCAACTTCGCCATGTGTCCTCAATCAAGTCACTCAGCTTGGTGCCCGGATTTGCTTATTGTTCGTACACCCCCGGGGCAAACGAGCATTCCATGACCGATGCAAGTGTGCTTATTATTTATCTCGTGATCTTTCCTCTTCAGCTATAGGCTAACTGAGCGACATGATAAGACTTTTTACCTGTTGCGTTTAAGATGCAGACTGCGAGCTGGTGAGAGAGAAACTGAGTGGTAAACACTGGATAGCCATTACATGAAATTATCTTTGCATACACTGAACTCTTTGCTTGTTGTACAATAATGCCACTGTTGTATGAACATTTGAGTGCTCTAATCAAAGTGCAAACTGTTTAGAACTTTAGCAGTTTAGTATCAAGTGTTTTATTGTTCTTCTTAGTGAGGCAGCATTACCAATCTTAATTTAAGTAATTTTACTTTACGGTTGTTATTGATGAATTATTCCTTCTCCTATTTAACATTAGATACACTTTGTAATAGGCTATGGTTCATATGCCTATTTTTATGTTTATAAATCTTGACCAACTTTAGTGTTATCTGGGATCATGTACAAAAAATAGAGCATCCTATTCAGTAAAAAGTTTGTCGATATTAGCGACTTTGAATACTTACATTTCTTGGTGATGATTGCCATATAATCTATCTATTTAACTTTTGTGAAGTTACAACATGAAATGTTGTTTATGATAATGTGTAATAACGAGACATTGTCTAAATTTCTAAGCGTTCAAGATAAACATGAAATCCAATGTTTTAGATAACAAGATATGTGTTACTTCGGGTCAATTAGACGTCAAAAAAGGTATTAATTGTTGCTGTTAACGGTGTTTCTTTAAGAGTACTCGTTTCTCTTTCAAACATATACTTCCCTTCAAAACTACTTAAAACGATGCTTTAATTTATGGTATGTAGTTGGTTTTCATGTATGATGCTTTATTCATGGTTCTTAATCACAATTTGTTCTTTTTGATTTAGCAAATGAATATCTTTTCACATAAACGAATGTCAGAGTGTGCAAGGTCGAGGTTTTCGTTGTTTAATATCTAAAATGCATCTATGAAAACAATATACCTAATGAACAAATGCATGGCGTTTTTGTGCGCCAATTTAATACTTTAATCTGTTTGGAGTCGAAGTTGCCATATTTTGTTTATATAATTTCCTACATATTCATGATTTTTGTTTTTTTGTTTCCTGTTATAAGGTTTAAGAATTAGGGATGACAAATTAAGTCGGCAAAAGAATAACATTAGTATTTCTTTTATTCTTACTTCTTTTATTCGTTTTATTCTTACATTGAATATTACAAAATGTTACCGTTGTTTTAATCTTAAGATATGTGTACGCCAGGTGTGTTTAAGTACTATAAAGTAATAACAATCAGTGTAAAGGTCTTGCACGTTCGTCCCATTTAAAACAGAACAATAAAACAATAGGTATGGTGTAGGAAGTCTCCAAAGAAGGAAATAGCCAAGGTTTTATAATTGAATTCTTCATCATATGAACAATAGAAAGGCAAACAAAATCATTTCTGCTACACAAAACATAATTTGTAATGTGCTATAAAGGATTAAACAAGTCTAAAGAAGAAATTTCTTTCCAAAATACTACTTATCATTAAAACAATGATTTATGTTAAATTGCAGGGGACTTTGGATTTATTGCAATTTAAATCAGTTGTATGTATCTAAAACTTCGTCGGTAATATTCCTAATTAAAAAGCATAGGTTCATATCGATACAATTGTGCAGACACAAAATTCTTTTGTTCAAAGCATAAGCACCTTAAGCTCTCTTTAAGTTTGTGTGGTTACTGAAATTGCTGGAGGACAAGGGTTAAATTAAGATTCGCAAGAAAATATGCACATTGTTTAAGATGTTCACAGTTTGTGATATTTTGTTCCTATCTTCTTTCAGATCCAGCCGTTCATCTGCTCCGTGAAGCCTTCATTGCACATTCTACTGGTCTTCCAAGAGTATCACCGAAAGCAAGGAAAAGACCCCTCCAATTCCACACCCATGACCCTGACCAGTTTAGTAAGCGTCAGAAAAAGGTGAAAGGTCAAGTTGAACAGCTACACCGGAGACGAAGTGTTAATTCATGTAGTCCTATTGCTAATGTTGTAAATGCAGGTTTCAACTTAGTTACAGATACACTTGTACCACCTCAAAATATTTTCTATACATTTACTCCATCTGGGGCTTTAACATCAGAGAATGGACTTTTGTTACTGTCTAATGTTGCAGCGGTCTCTTCCGGTACTTTAGATATTTCTCTATCAGCAAATTTAACTCACGTTACAAGTACTCCAATCCAGTTACCATATATAACGTATTGTAATGAAGCCCTTGATATCAACAAAAACAAAATGGCGCCAAATTCATCCGCATGGGAATTCCATAGGGGTAAAATGGCCACTAAGACGAAAAGTGAAAATATTTTAATTCAAAATGATGCATCTTTTCAAAGGCAGCGTTCTCTTCAACATCTGCCACCCCAGGAGGTTCCTCTGAATCTCTCAGCTTCAAATACAACTTTCAAACAACCACTGGAAGACAGTGTTAAAGATGTTATCAGTATTCCATCACCACTTTTACCAAGCCAGCCACCTTTACTACAGAACTACTCGTGTACAGAGTGTGGCAAAAGTTACAGTACTTCAAGCAACCTAGCCCGTCATCGTCAAACACATCGGAGTGTAAATGATCAAAAAGCGAGGAAATGTCCACATTGTGATAAGGTGTATGTGTCCATGCCAGCTCTCAGCATGCATATAAGGTGAGTTTATATGAGCAGTAGCAGTTTTCTTTACAAGATTTCTGTGTTTTTCTGTTTGCAAATGTCCACTTCCTCAAACCCAATCTTTAACGATGGTAAAATCTTCAACTAGTTCAGGGATACTGTTATCTGTATCCGTATATCTGGCACATGTCATAATTTTGTTGTTTAATCACGATTACTGTATGTTATCCCTGGTTCAAATAAAATAATGTTATACATCTAAGAGAGCCAAATCAAAGTTCATTACGAAGGCTGACCTATTTGATTCTAACCCAAATCACTCATTTCATTATCCCAATATCCCGCCTAAATGGAGACTTCAAATTATTAGAAACTACTTTTTTTATTCAATGGGATTAATTTGAGCCTTGGTTATTGTCCAAACCACAAACAAATTTCTCAAGGCGTCAAATTTTGTAAGCTGCTACTTGCAAGTAAATTGTAATGCTTGTACATAATAGGTTTGTTTCTAATGATTCACGTTCCAAACCTGACGAGCCATTATGACAAACACCAATTAAAAAATCTGATCGAAAGTGGATGAACATTGGATATTCACACACCCTATCATTTTGAGAAGTGATCTGACAAAAAAGGAAAATAGAGGATAAGTATCATCGGGTTTGTCAGCATTTACATTCACATCCAATGTACACCACTTTACCGTTGGTCAAAGGGATGAGTGGTCAGAAGGATGTGATGTGGAAGACAAACCTCCGCGCCTGATGTTAGTGTCTCATTCTGCACACCTGTCTGCCTGTGGAAAACATACACACATATACGGGTTTAATCGGCATTAGACCAGAAGCTGGAACACCTGACCCATCTGTTATATCAGGGATACGTATCTTTGGTTATATATTCTATTTGTGTGATAATGATTACATACATGAAAACAATTAATACAAATTTGATAAGACATGAAATTCAAATGAAAATGTTAAAACGACAGATCAGTAAATGAAAACAGAATAATGAATAAAATGAAAGCTACACTCCTTCGCTTCCTGTAAGAAGTCCCCTTTATCTTGCATCATCTTACGATTTCATTATATTTTGGTGCAATCAAAAACTAACCTCCTTTTCAAATGACATGTTCGTATGGTAAACTCGATTGTACAATATTGATGATGATGAATATAATGATGATGATGATGATGATAATGATGATGATGATGACGATGACGATGACGACGACCACGACTACGAACACGACCACGACAACGGCAACAACAACAACAATAGTAATAATAATAATATAAGTTGTATGAAAAAAAAGTTGTACTATTACGAAGACACATTAATGTGTAATGACTATCGTCCTATGGTTAATGAAACCTTTTCTTTCCTTTCAGAACACATAAACTTGGTTGTAAATGTCACATATGTGGAAAGTGTTTCAGTCGGCCATGGTTGTTACAAGGGCACATTAGAACTCATACTGGGGAGAAGCCGTTCACGTGTCCGCAGTGCGCAAAAGCCTTCGCCGACAAGTCAAATCTTCGGGCTCATATCCAGACTCATTCTACTGTAAAACCGTACGTCTGCCAAAAATGCAAGAAAGCATTTGCTCTTAAAAGTTATCTGTACAAACATGTGGAATCTGCGTGCTACAGAGATACGTAAATATATTGGACCAAATATGGACATTCTACGAAAGCCTATTCGGGCCATGAGAAAAATATTTTTTGGACTTGAGAAAATATATTTTCATGTTGAAGAATTATATTTTCATGTTGAAAAAATATACTTTCATGTTGAAAAAAAATATTTTCATGTTGAAAATATATATTTTCATGTAAACAAAATATGTTTTGAGTTATTTTTAGAAAGTGAAAAAATATTTTTTGAGTTTATTTTTAGAAGGTAAAAAAATATTTTTTCATGTTGAAAAAATATATTTTCATGTTTAAAATTCTTTTAGCCTTATTTTCAGAAAGTGAAAAAATATTTTTTCACCTAAAAACAACTCAAAAAATACTTGTTCAGTCCTTTTTAGAAGGTGAAAATATATTTGTATTCAGGAAGTCGTCAAAGGCGTCTTTTTTTTTAAATGCAATTGAAATAGACTCAAGATGTCGTTTGGTCAGGATAATGTTATCAATTTCAGCTAACAATCCAGATTTTTGTCGTATGTTAACCCTAAATTAAAGTAAAATGTGATAAGCTTATTACGACTGTCTTCCATAACGTCCAAGCCACGTTCTTACAGTTTAGATTCATTCACTCACTATTCAAATTTCTTTATCCTAGCTGCATATATACACCAAAACTGCCTTTGACGAGTTCTTGAATAAAAATATTTAATCACCTTCTAAAAATAACTCAACAATTATTTTTTCACCTTCTAAAAATAACTCAAAAAATATTTTTTTAACATGAAAATGTATTTTTCTAACATGAAAATATATTTCTTCAACATGAAAATATATTTCTTCAAGTCCCAAAATATTTTTCTCTTGGCCCTAATAGGCTTTCGTAGCATTCCACCAAAAGGATGTTTTGAAAAAAAGCACTTCACCATCAGAAGCCTAAAACCAAAGTCATTTCCATTATATGTGAGATAACAAGAGGGCGGCGTAAATATATTTTAAAGTGGAAAGTATTTTCATACTTCTAAGAAGTGGGTCTTTTCCAACCATTTTATAGATAATGCCATTTTATCTTTGTTTCTCATACAAAGAATTTAGTGTTATGATACATTTCGATGATGTAATATTTTAAGTAAGTAACATTTTAAAACTTGGATAAGAACTTTCAGTTCATTGGAAAGGTCCTTAATCGAGATTTTGCTTTGGATGGATAAATTCTATTAATTCCTTTGATAAAATGTACTTGTAAGTAAAGTAAGCTGAGGAGGGTCATATACCTATGGTGACCCTATTACTAAACCAGATATAAGTAAAGACCAACTCAATTTCGTTGGGAAAAGGCAGTGGGTTAGTATTAGGCCTACATATGCGTGTACAATGTAATTATAATTCTCATACTTAATTGTCTGGAAAATCTGATAGTCGTTGTAATTAAAGTACTAATTATGTTTCACAAATTATATAGGCTCGTAGAATGACAAATATATATATAAAGTGGAGCTCAATTTAGCTATTTAGATAATGTTCTGGCATTAAACATGTGTTATAAAAAAATTATTAGTGGTACTAACGTGTGTGCCCTGTGTTATTTATGTCGTTAGTTGACAAATATTGGACATTGAAATGAGAAGATGATGATGCATGGACAAACTTTGCGTGAAGAGTTTGCGTCATGACTTAAACAGAAAATCTAATAAAAAAGACGAGGTGGCAAAAATCATTTCTGAATTCATCTTCGAAAGTGGTCAAAAGTGTGTTTAACGGCACTTGAACTGCGAAAGTAATATTAATTGTCTGGTGCTTGGACTGAATGTAAAGAGATGTGTTAGTCTTGTTGCAGAGCTTAGTGTTATATGAGGTTAGAGTAAATGATGGGGAATAGAGAAAAAGGAGCTATAGGAGGGTAAAGGACTAATATAAGAGGCAGCTAGAGAAGGATGAAAGATCGAGCTAGTTTAACCACTGGCTGGTATGGTCTGGTTTGAAAGACGGTAGGGGAAAGAAATGTCAAATATCGTTGAAAAGCTGTGTGTGTATATATATATATATATATACAAATATATACATATATATATATATATATATATATATATATATATATATATATAGATATATATATATATATATATATATATATATATCTATATCTATATATATATATATCTATATATATATATATATTACACACACACACACACACACACACATATATATATATATATATATATATATATATATATATATATATATATATATATATAGAGAGAGAGAGAGAGAGAGAGAGAGAGATGAGATGTATATATATGATGTATGTATATATATATGTATATATATGTATATATATATATATATATATATATATATATATATATATATATATATATATATATATATATATATATATATATATATATATATATAGATATATATATATATATATATATATATATATATATATATATATATATATACATACACACACATATAGATATATATATATATATATATATATATATATATATATATATATATATATATATATATATATATATATATATATATATATATATATATATATATATATATATATATATATATATATATATATATATATATATATATATATATATATATATATATATAAAGTATATATGAAGTATGTATGAAATGTAGTAATTGTGTGGAGTTCGTTTGATACAAAGAAGTGACCCCGTGGTACATTAAGAAAAAATGTTCCCACAAGTAAATTAATTTACAAGGGCCCATTAATACAATGGAAAAACGGGGCAAAATACTGCTCTTCTATCAGTTTATTATATGCTTTGATACAATTTAAAGAACAACAAAGAAACAATAAATCAGGTTTATAGAATTTACCTAAGTTTTAAGTTGTAAAATATAGTTCAGATGCAATATTTACTATGCAATAATTACCTAATCAAGCAAAAAAATAATTTACATATAAATATATCTTATAGTATTTAATATCAAATTATTTCTATCTAAGGTGCCTTGCTCTCTTGTTTTAGATTAAACAATTTTTCTTTATTTTATTTGATTATTTTGTTCAAAATTTAATTAACGATTTAATACACCTTGTAAACTTTAAAGAATAACTCCGAAACTGAGGTGCACAAACGAAAATCCTTTATGCTTTTTCGATAGCTTGGGTGAATTAAGTTACTTACATACTTTTCATACTATTTTTGTTGTGAAATAAGCTTTTGTCTATGTCAAGATAATTTGTGGCTTTATATGATATAGCCATTCAATTAACAAGGAATGTGTATTATAATTAAACATGGAAAGCATCAATAATGATGGGATAAAAGGATATGCCTATGTCCCGCCCCTTATTTCCTTAAAAATGATAGATCCATTATAGCTCTGGTACTATGAAGTCGACAGTATCACATCAGCTATAATAGTCCTATTGCCATTACGATTCACAAACTATTATGAAGTTAATCTGACGTACAAATTTCAATAATTTCCGTGCCTTAAATTAATATTATGTATTTTTCAATTCTTTCCTTTTTTTGAAACCCTTTAAGGTAAAATCTGGAAATATCTAAAACAATTTTGACAAGTGCCTTAACTGCGGAGTTTCACAGAAAAAAGAAAAGGTTTCAGATTAAAAAAAAAAAAAAAACAGTTTTAAATAGAAAAATAATAAAAATGAATCTAATGTATGAAAATGATATGGTAAATAATCCTGATATGCACTGAATGATCTTTCAATGTAGGCCTATATTATCTATAAGGTGGTAAACATAAATACATAAGTTATAAGTTGTATATTGTCTTATAAGCAAATGATGTTGAGTTGCAATACATTTTATGCAATAACTACAAATATTTAAAAGATGACGGAAATGTAACAGATTGATAGAATATTGACTTTTTTGCAAATAGTTTTTATCTTGCTACTTAATCTTTTGTAGGTTTAATATTTTCGTGTTATTGTAAAATGTGCTTTAAGATTAGATTGTGATAAAATAAAAATGTTGTAAATTAGTATAAGTTGTCATTAAAGATAAAAATGACAAAGTTAGTAGATGTAGTGTACAGTATTGGTAATTTATCAAACCAAACAAATAGCTGTAAATGTGAAATGCATAAGACAAACCTGCAATGCACGAGAATAAAATCAAAGGGAAGAAAACGTACGTTCAGTACTCTTAACGGTTTGACTCTGCATATGGGCTGCATTCACAACATTGTGGTAGAGGATTAAAAACAATGCATACCTAACAGTCCAGAAGCATGCTTATTAATGGGAACATTTATAACACACGAGAATATTAAAGTCATGCAGCCATATTGTTCAGATGTTGCAATAAAATGTCATAGTTTCTAACTTATGTACTTGGAATATTAAAAATCTTTGTGTTGAAAAACATTTGAATTTAAAAAAAGGTTGTTTCGCGCATGAAAGCCTAGCTCTATTGTCTATTTGTTCTAATATTTCGAAAACGGCGTGGTGAACATATCAAATGTGAGTGGAAAAGTTGTAGCCACGACAATGATGAAGGTATTTTCATAAGTTTTAAGTTTCCCCTAGCAAAGATATTTTTCTCAGACGTATTTCAAATTTGGATAATGTAACATTGCATAAGACTTTAACGTTAGGATAGCAAAGAATCATGGGAAATATCGCAAAATGGCGGCTTCCACGTTGTAAAATGTTCCCATTAATTTGAAAATGTATGTTCCAATTAATGGGCATGCTACCGGACTGCCTAAGAAAATGGAAAGCTACTCAAAAAATGCCAAAAAAGACATGTTTTTTGGAATGATCAGGCATAATAACTTTCTATATGCAATTTCAGTAGATTTTGGTTTTGCCATATTCATGACATCATAACAAGAGTTTTTGAAAATAACGAATGCAAAGTCTGTTATGGTTACAGGCAAGGGGGGTAGGTGGGAGTTTGGCATCACTCTTCGGAAATAAAAGTAAACACCAGTCTTTTTCAAACTTTTGTGTCATATTTAAATGGACAACTCCTGAACAGGATCGGATATTCATATAATTTCTTTGAAGTTCTGTTTATGTCTCACCACTTAAGTTTTCACTAAAGATACAAACTATATACTTTTTCAATTCATGTAGTAGTGTATAGCTGAAAGTGTGAAATGTAGAAGTAAAACATATAGTGCCTTCATAACACGTGAATATAATCAAAGGAAAAAAAGGATACGTTCAGTACTCCATATGCATTATTTTGTAACATTTCCCATTATATATTACTATCAAGTTGTAGCAAAAAATATTTGCGATATTTCGACTATTTGAGATTCTCTCGCATCATTTTCATTTTGAATATTCAAATCAGTTTGGGATTTACAAAGTAAGACAGTCAATCACATCATACACAAATGAAACAATGATTTTTTTGTTTGCATAACATGTTTTTTGAATATTTAATCTAATTGACTGCTAAACAGCTAAAACGTTATAATGACTTTTAGTCGCATGAAATCCTATGTATTTACATACGCTGTCAAAAGACTTAAGAGCGCGACACAGACTGACAGACCGAATATTGGGGTAGTATACAGTTTGCATCTGTAATGAAAATTTCAGTGGTGAGACATAAACAGAACTTCAAAAAACTATATGAATATCCTATCCTGTTCAGGTTATCATGCAAACTCAGAGTGTGTTTCAAAACGAAGCGATTTGAGCGAATGTACATTCATCATGTCGTACATCTTCTTAATAATACAATTTTCGGAATACGAATTGGTGTACGTTTTAATTGACATATTAAAGGAGACATATAGTCTGATATAGTCCTTATTTCATATGATAGAGGATTAAAATCTAAACCAGCTACCGAAAACAGCAATTCAAAATCTCTTTCCCATCTCAAGTTATCCATCTTCAAAGTCAACACATGGAGGCTGCCATTTTGTTCAATTCTGTATTAAAATCTTCTGAATGATGACATTATTTCCCCAACAGAAACTAAGGAATGTAATGTATTTCTTTATAACTTTATATTAGGTTTTTATTCCAAAATTATGGGACACAAAGTTTTAACAACATGTTTTGATAATTTCATATGTACACAAAAATGTCCTTGACCCTTACAAAAGAAAAACAATTTTTGATAAGCTAGAAAACTTGAGGTAGATTATAAAGAAATACAAAGCATTCCAACATCCTGCTGGGCTGATGACATCATATTCTGCATGTTTTCAAATCAAAATGGCAGCTCCCATGGTACTATTTAGTAGTAGTATTAAGCTATCAAAAATTTCAAAAAAAGGGGTTAGATTTCTTCAGAAGTTTTGAAACTTGGTCAGAAGATACTCTTATTTTTAATTCTGTCATATGGTCAGACTATACGTTTCCTTTAATTGTTAATTTTGTTTCCTGCTGTGTGCAGGTTCTCAGTCTTTACAAGGAATTAATTTAGTTTCTCCTCCAAACTCACGCATGAACTCAGCGATGAGCCAAATTGGAACACAAATGTTCTGGTAGTACAAATCATTTAATTGAGAGATTTTGTAATTTTTTTTTTTTAATTGTTCAGATTGATAAAGCAGCAAAATTCCGTAAAATTTTGGCAAGATCTTGTTCATTTTTGTAACAATAAGTGAGTGATCTATGGATTGCCCAGATACTGTATCAGGGGTGATGCCACGTGGTTGGTGCGCTACATATGACTTAGTCAAATGTCCCACTTTCGGAAAGCTGAAGTATAGGGTCGTCAGTTCCTTCCATCGTTGTCTGTAACCTTTCTACTACAATAAGTTTGTTCTTTTCTCATCTTATCTCCAGCGTTTCCATATCTTCCAATTTCTGTTGTTGTACCAATTTATATAATCGTATTAACACGTATCTAAGTTTCAAACTGAAGACTTAAAATACCCTTAAATCTTTTGGTCTATCTGTAATAGGTCTTTGACAATTTGTCATAAGGGATTCAACTTAAGGAAATATAATTAAATTATTAGATAGCATAGGCCTAATGGCTGAATATGTTTGTTTGTATATATTTTTGGACATCTAGGGGCATTATTTATTATGCCTAACTGCTTTTGTATAATAAATTTATGTGCATTTCTTGCAAATTGTGAGTTTTCTATCATTTAGTAAATGCTCAATAGCGTCATCTATACCAATTTCTGAAAAACTCCTGTTTTGACTTTATATATATATATATATATATATATATATATATATATATATATATATATATATATATATATATATATATATATATATATATATATATATATATATATATATATATATATATATATTTATATATATATATATATATATATATATATATATATATATATATATATATATATATATATATATATATATATATATATATATATATATATATATATATATATATATATATATATATATATATATATATATATATATATATATATATATATATATATATATATATATATATATATATATATATATATATATATATAAGATCAGTTCCATGCATTGGCCATTGCAAACAAAACAAAAAAGGAAAAATGACAATGTCTCTAGCCAACAGAATATTTTATAAACCAAATACTTCGAAAACTCTTGTTTCCTTCTTCAGTGGTATAAAGTCAAAACAGGAGTTTTCGAAATATTTGGTTTATAAAAATTATGTTGGCTAGAGACATTGTCATTTTTTCCTATTTTGTTTGATATATATATATATATATATATATATATATATATATATATATATATATATATATATATATATATATATATATATATATATATATATATATATATATATATATATATATATATATATATATATATATATATATATATATATATATATATATATATATATATATATATATATATATATATATATATATATATCTGTAAATTTGATCATCTGGGAATATTCATTACAAGATACCTCCATGTAGTTTGCATCTCAGTGCGGCCACAATCATTTCACAAAATAAATGTCTTTGCCCTATAGCATGCACAATCAAGACTTGTAGAATCGCGAGACCCCCAAGGCAAAGTAACATTTGCGGCCCCTCATATCTTGAAAAAGTTTGAAGAGCACAACACAAAAAAGTCTTCAGCCATTTCCAGCCTCAATTTATATCGTTTTCGTCATTTGCAAGCATGAGTTTTTGCCCTTAATTCCTTTGCTTCAAGTTGTTTTTAGCATGGAAAGATATTTCTATCACTTTTCAATGTAATCCTCTATAATTTATTTTTCACAAACGTCGTCTGTGGTATCTAAGTCTTTCCGTCTTTCCCATATCCCAATACAATTCAAACTATCTAATCTCCCAGAAGCAAACAAGTTCTTTTTCATTATCATATCTTCATTTGACATTGTGGGGGATTTGGGGACACAAGAGGGAATTTGCCCTACGCCGGTAGCCAGGAATTCGATATTCGTTTATTGCATATAACGGCACTTCATTCATGCAGCTCGAAAAACTATAAAAAAAACAAAAAGGAATGCCATGCTTTACATTTGATTTTTCCCGAGAGTATAGGTTTGCCATACGGTCAGATCCGTTTCAGGTACTTGAAAAAACTTATTATTTTAGATTTCAAAAGGGCACTTTGTTAGAAAAGGGTTCGTTCGCTCAGACGAAAAGCCTGGCTACTGACTCGTGTCAAACCCCCCTTTTTTTTTCTTTCTATTTAAATCTTTGATATGGACAGTTTTTGTATTATTATTACTTTTTTTAACTTAGTATGATTTTGCCCCCGCACTTTCGGTAGGCAAATTTTATTTTGTGGTTTGCCTCACCTCCTAGACTTTTGATGGGCAAATCCCGCCCATGGTCTTCGGACAATAATCACAACGACCTGCTTTTTTCTCTTCGACGGACATGTTAAAAATGTCTTTGAATAGAAATGTCTATAAAACAAGGGCGTAGGAATCAGGGTGGGGAGGGCTGCAGACAACCGCCCCCACTTTTCAGGGAAGAAAACCCCTAACTGGGTTTATTTGTACACATTGTGAAATATATAAACCTTTTCGGCACTTGTTCTTCTGATTTATTTATTTACA
This sequence comes from Chiridota heheva, assembly GCA_020152595.1. Taxonomy (NCBI): domain Eukaryota; kingdom Metazoa; phylum Echinodermata; class Holothuroidea; order Apodida; family Chiridotidae; genus Chiridota; species Chiridota heheva. Next base: position 427,739 of record JAIGNY010002085.1, read on the forward strand.
ATTTAAAATACCTCGGTCCGATTTTAACTTAGGGGTAGGGGAGGGGGGAGAGGCTTTATTCCCCAGTCAAATATGTGACAGGGCGAAAGTATGCTTCCCCGCCCCCCCCCCCCCTCACACACACTTTTCAGGAAAGAAAAGCCCTTATTGGGCTTATTCATGCCCTCTGTGAAATATACCGATTTTAGTTTCCTCAATTATAATCATTTGAATTGACCACACTTGGCCGTAAAATGTAGTATTACATCGTATACACCAACGTAGCGCCTGCGTATGTATAACATACAGCATGCAGTTAGTACGTGTATATTCAGGTGACAGGTCACTGCACTGCGAGCGTGCATTTACTGCAACGTCCGTGTCTTAAATCCTCTTAATTGTCTATTTGTCTTTGTTCAAAAAATAAAAAAATAAAAAAAATATGTAAAAAAAACTTTCCACAATCGTAAAAATAAATGGGACAAATAAACTTCCAGCTTACCCCCTCCCCCTCCTCCAACAAAAAAAAAAATATAAAAATGTTCCTACGCCGTTGCTATAAAATGTTCATCAAAGTTGAAGAAAAAAATGTATACAAATATACTGGTTACAAAAATTTAAGATTTAGGATATTTAATAGAAAAGTAATACATTTTCATGCATGAAAACAGTATGTCATCAACTGTGACATTCTAATAGAGACGAAAATGACCATAACTTGATTCTCAAAGTAGCTCTAAAAAAAACGGTTACAGAGATTTACAGTATTATATGGTTAATGTGGTTCGTTAAGTGTGCAGAAATAGCCTACTATATGGCACCGATATTGGATAAATTTAGCAAGAATTCATAGTAATATAAACTGATACTCGAGATGTATATCACATGCCTGATGATAGGCCTACAGCCCACCACGAGGAAAAACATGAAAAGTTCAGTTTGGTCTTGTGACCGTGACAAACTTTATGCTTTTGCGAGAGAGCATCAAATTCTGTCTAGAACAGATTTAACAAAAATTGTATGAAGGTTATCGAATTACGAATGATCAATTTTCTTTCTGTATATATGCAAAATCTATACATGACAGTTATTCAACGTCATGTCCAAAGTTGTTATATAACTCTTTAAAATTATGCTTTTCAAATACAGCTATTGGATGGCTTGTAGGCAATTTTCTCATCAAATGTTAATGGCGCTATTTCAAAACATTGTGGCTGAGGATTAAAACCAATGGCTACCTAAAAAGATACAAAGTTATTCAAATTATGACAAAAAAATTACATGTAGTCTGTAATAATGAGGCATCACCATTCTAAACGATGTAAAATGGTCATTTTTTCAACCAACTTCAATTGATTTTGCCATATTCATGACTTTCAACCAGGTAATAAAACAAAACAAAATCACCTGATTGCAAAGTCTGTTATGATTACAGGCAAGGAAGGTAAGTGAGGATTTGACATCACTCTTCAAAAGTAGACTTTCTACACCAGCCATTTTGAAACAAACTTGTCATATTTAAATTGGTTTTTCTTAGGATAAGATATTGTTTTTTTGTAGTTCTGTTTGTCTCACCACTAAACCAATCTTTCAACTGTCAAAGCAGTTCATAGGTTATAGAACTGCGGCTTATATCATCATGACAAGTGGTGTATAATATCAAAAAGAATAAGAAAGGGCCAAATTGAAGGAATTTAAACATGACCATGCAAAATTCGGTTTTCACAGGTATACGTCAAGAGTGTTCTGAACCCAGTACTGACAGGCAGGACAATTGTAGTAGTACCATTGTCATAGTATCATTGTAGTAGTACCACTGTACAATTGTAATAGTACTATTGTATAATTATAGTAGTACCACTGACACCTATGATGTTGCTTTCATTGCCAAAAATATCTGCATCACTTCAATGTTTTGGCTCGTGAAAGTTTCAAGATTTTTTTATGCATACACAATTTGTGCAGCTAGGTAAAGAGCCCTAAATTCCTGTTCAACTATTTCAAATTTGCTCTTCAAAATCAGCCATTCATGAACATTAAAAAAGTATTTTTCAGTTGAAACTTGAAGGTAGTGTACTACCAACTTTGTAAACCTTTGTGAAAATCAATCATTTTCCTTCAAAATATAATTTCAAAGGATTAGTAACAATAGAATTACATAAGAAATGCCTACACTGATGACATAAAAAACTTTCTAATAAACTTATATAAGAAATATTTTCTTGATTAACAAGACTTGAAAATTCCAACTTGCAAAGTCACACTTTAGACTTATTTCTATAAGAGCTGTTGCTATTTTCTTGGTTTTCAATTCCTTGGAAGACAAAGACACACATGGAAACCTTTTCAAAGCATATCCTAAGTCAAACGATGAATTGTTACACGTATTGATATTTTTATGAATTAGAGGTTTAAAACTTAATTTCCTATGTTTATGGCATAGCCCTAAACCATAATAAAGACTCGAGCACTAAACAATGTCTGATTAATGGTGTTTGCTAATGACACAAAGAAATGAAAGATTACATTACTAGCAAGAAATTGTATCTCATTCAACATCTACAGTACAACACCAAATTTTTGAAATCACAAATTCGTTTCCACAACCCACAAGGAAAAGATCTCACAAAGACATGAAATTCTCCATGCCCACTAAAAAGGATAACATTTCCCTTTTCAGCTACTTCTACAACGAGAAAGAAATTCATGGAGTTGCATACAGCATAGTGGGGGAATACCTTACAGGGTCACTATAGCTCTGTGATTATTGATTTTGTGGCTCCAGTCTACGGGACACTAGTTCCGTGGCATTTGACCCCAGATTTACAGGATACAAGTTCATGCACCAAGGTATCATGGTACAACATAGGGTTAGTACAGATCTTGCCCTCTTGGAGTTTAAAGTGATACTAAATTTGACAAATTACCACATAATTACTGCCTAAAATCACATATTTAACTTTTGACCCTAACCACCAAAACAACATCTGAATTTTGTTGTCATTTATCCTACCTTATTATATGACACCACACATGCTCAATCACTCTAACCATTACTAAACTATGGGGGGAAATGGTTAAAAGGGGTCACAAGCTCTGTAACTTTGACCTTTTGACCCCTGAGTTTACGGGACACAAGTTCATGTACCACAGTATCATGATACAAACATAGGATTGGTATAGGTCTTGCACTTTCAGAATTTAAAGTGGCACAAAAATGTACATATTGGTACATAATTACCCCCTAAATTCATATATTTGACATCTGACCCTTGACCCTAATCATTAAAAACAACTTCTGGAGGTTTTACATGTATCGTACCCTACTATATGACACCATTAATGCTCACGTCACACTTACCATTCCATAACAATAAGGGAAAATGGTGAAAAGTGGTCAATAGCTCTGTGACTCTTTGATCCCAGTCTACGGGACACAAATTTATGTACCAAGGAATCATGGTACAACATAGGGTTGGTATAAGTCTTGTACTTTTTTAGTTTAAAATGGTGCAAAGTTTTGCATAAGAAGCACTTATTTCACCTTTGACCATAAACCTTTGACCTCCAATTATTTTAAGTTTTTGTTAGAATGTTTAACCTGACCCACCTATGCAATTTGTAAAGATACCAAGTAATTCCTTCAAAAGATACAGCCATCACCAAAAACTTGTTTCATTTGTGACCGTTGTATCCTTGGACATAAAAGTTCCAGGTCAGGGGTACCTATCCAGCAATATTAGTTAATGTGTGTATTACAGTTTTGAGTTATAAGCGACACAAAATTAATTGTTGCATACACACGCACGGACAGACACAAAAATCACTACATTATTTCCCGTTCCCAAAACTTATGACCCCTAACATGTGGTCATCATATAAGACTCCCTGGTGGGCCCCTCCCCCCTCTAATATCAACAAGGTGGCCATATAGTGTAGGAGGTACAGGCAGTTATTTGCCTATACAGCAACGTTACTACAATATCTCATCCCCACATATATGTATGTGTGGGTGATGTGATAATAATAGAAAATGTGATTGCGATGTCATACACACTTACAAAGCATTCTCTTGAAGGCAATTGGTTTCTGGAAGTATTTTTTGGGTTTAATCCTACTGTACACACAGCGAAGGTGGGGATGCATTGGCCACACCTTAAGGAAGCCTATTACCAATATCACTAGGCAGGCCTTAACCTGGAACCCCCAGGGGAAGAGGAAGCAAGGCCCACCCAACAACTCCTGGCAATGTGACCTGCTTGCAGATGCTCGCAAAACAGGCCATACATGGAGGGAACTTGAACAGATGGCCAGGAACAAAGGAATGTGGCGCATTTTTGTTGGTGGCCGAAGCACCAGGAGGTGTGACAGGCATAAATAAGAACTGTACACAAAATACGCCTAAGAACCTTGAAGACAGCAATCAGACAGCAATACCAAGAAAGTAAAGGAAGCAAAACTTGTATTTTATCAAGAAAAAACAAAACAATAAATGAATTATGTTTCATAATTGTGGACAAATTTAACCTGCTTGCAAATCAAAATGGCATAGTTTGCTATTCAAATTTGGTTTTGATTAGCAATGCTTCCTACATTTGATATTATAAAATGTCCATATCGTTGATGTCAGCCATTTTTGCTAAGCAATTGAAAAGTTTTTCACTTCATGATATAAATAGAGTCCCAAGTACAACGATGCCACCACGTTGAGGTAAGACGGGTGTGTATTGAGCATCATGCTGATTGTTACCATCCTTGCATCGTGATTGGATGATTATATCCATGTGCATGATGCACATCCACCATTCAATGTACAGAGCTTTTGGCATGTTTCCTCACTGCGCTTCTATGGACTGTTCCGATAACTTCCGTTAAGTCCTCATCGCTGGTGTCCGAATTAGAGGAATCGTCGCTACTGTGTGCATAAAATCCTATACCAGGTAAAACTCCTATACATTCTAATTTATGAGCGTTTGTGGTGGAAATCTTCTTCTCATTTTGTGTCTTTCTATCTAAGGAACCATTTCTATCTGCTGGATTCTGTGTGGACATCTCTGTTTCTGATGTTGGCACTTCGTTCAGAATCTGAGAGAGCTCCCTCTTTTGGTTCATCTGAAGTTTTTCTGTGTGAAGATACATTTGTAAAATTTGAATGGAATGGTAGAGAAACCAGAATCAAAAGGTTTTGTGCTTCTGATGCTTTTTTTTCATGCTGATTGATTTTGTATCAAATAACTGTAATGTCATTGCATATCATAAAATATTTGACATAAAATGAATCGTTTTTGAGATACCGTGTTTACAAGCTCTTTTAAACAAAATCATTTGATACATATTAATTATGTTAAATGCTTTTATAAAATGAACACATACAAACTAGCTAACATCATAATTCTAGCAAATATGAAACAAAACAGACTCGTCTAGTCATCACCACCAAAAACAATACTGCACATCTACAGACCATGTACTGCACATGACATGAATCCAGTATGTCCTTTTTAATAATACTGTGTTTACAGGGTCTTTTCAGGAAAACCATATTAAGCCCCGGTCACTATGCATATGAATAATATTCAACATTTTTATACACTGAACATGTACAAAGTAACTAACATCATAATCATACCAAATATGACACAAAACAGACATGCGATTTTTAAAATATGAGCATTTCTATGTTTTTACATTAAGCCCCGCCTACTCATTAATATGCATGACACCACCACCAAAAACAATAGGGCACATCTACAGATGAAGGGCTACCTCCTGTATGTACCAAATATGACATGAATCGAGATTACCATTCTTGAGATACTGTGCTGTGCTTACAAGTTCTTCCCAACAAAATCATGTTAAGCCCCGCCAACTACGCATATTAATGAAATTCAACATTTTTGTACCATGAACATGATATACACATAGAGTTACATAACAAGACTATTACACCAAATATGAAACAAAGCTGACATATGGTTGTTAAAAACAAGAGCATTTCAATATAAATACATTAAGCCCCTCCTATTCATTAATATCACCACCAAAAACAATAGGGCACATCTACGGACCATAGGCTACATGTGTATCACATATGACATGAATCCGGTGCATCGTTCTTGAGATATCGTGCTTACTTGCTCGCTGTCACAGACACATATACACACATACATAAAAAGGCCAGCATGACTGCATAGGTTCCTTATGCTATTAGCATCAAAACCAAAACCTGCAGCAAAGTCAGGAGTATTTTGAAGAGTCACACACAACAGTGAAAAGTTGTAAATGTTGATAAGCAGTAATTCTGCAAAATGTATGATCTCTTGCACAAAACTTAAAATATAATATAGTCATGGCATGACTGATGATAACTGCAATACAATGATAGCTGCAATACAATGATAACTGCAATACAATGATAACTTCAATACAATGATAACTGCAATACAATAACTGCAATACTAAGATAACTATAATAACTGCAATACAAAGATAACTACAATACATAGATAACTGCAATACATAAGTAACTGCAATACATACGTAACTGCAATACATAGATAACTGCAATACAATGATAACTGCAATACAATGATTACTGCAATACAAAGATTAACGTTAAACAATTATAAATCTATTAACTTTTTGTCAAATTTCATGATCAGAAAATCACTCTAAAATGTTGCTCAATTAAAGAACTCAAAATGGCTCCATGGAACCACACTGTCATACTCTATCATATCTGTCATACTTTATGCCATCTCCATGTATACATCATGTGATATTTCATTAGCCCATCTCCAATTATATCTTTCGCACAGTCATATACCAAGTTCCCATCCATATTCCCTCATCTCTAGATTAGATTATCATCAAAGTTTACCACCACCCCTATATTATACCAGGTCATATTTTTTCATAATTGTATTAAGAAAACATTCACAAAAACTTGAGATACAAAATGTTTCTGGAGACTCCCTGATCCTAATATATAATGTCCATACATACCTTCTTCTCTTCACAGCTCCTGCAAGTAGCGCTGCTTGACTTCTTTTGCTACCTGTGGACGAGGCTCCTACTGAAATGGTCTGCTTTGACTCAGCTTTCTGTGAACTGTCATCTACTACTTTCACAACTCGCTCTTGAGAAAATAAATGTCAAGGCAAACTAGGAGAACATACAAATAGTAGCCTACCACAGAAGATCAAACGAATTATAAGGGGAAGACATCCCCAAGATCTTATGTAAAACTATTACCAAAATAGAATTGCTCCACTTTCTAAAAGTTTCTTCCTAATAAGTGCCAATGTTCCGGGGTCGCGTACAATGTGCTATTCGGACTGGAATGCGAGAAGTGGTTCTATACTCGCCCCAAAACAGCCACCACAAAACAGTTTTACTTTATTTAGATAGTTAGGTAGATGAGCAGATGGGCAACGCTTGTCCCTGTAAACTGTATGTTATACCTTATCTCGATAATGAAACAAGAAATGTTTCAAATGATTTAGAAAGAGGAAAATTAATTTTCAAAGAAATTAAAAAAATGTCTAATATATGCAAGTATGACATCACACTATACACTATACTGACCCCTTTTCAACACACTGGTGATAGATCAATTAAAAATAAAATTGGTTCATAAGTTTGGAGATTATATATTCTTTCTTCTAATGTGAAGCAAATGAAGAATGATGAAAATGGACACAAAATATCCAACTAGCATTTGTTTTATGAGGTTTGATATTACAAAGTTCTCACTACTATGTTTGCTTAACATGTCACATTCATAAACTTAGAAATGAGCAAATGAAGGAACGTGTTGAAACTTCTTTTTCATCTATAGTTTTTTTTAGAATTCAATGGCATATAAAGACCACATAGATTGTAAAAACTTGAATATCATAGAAAAAAAGCCAAATTTCCATCATCAGTGTTTTCAAAAGTTACCATTTTACTTGCTTTTTAAATCTTCAAGCCTAATTTATTCAAACACAATATGTAAGACTCTGGTGTCATTTGTTGATTCGTTACCTCATAATTTATTTTGTTAATCTATTATTCTTTAACCCCTCCCACAGAACTTTGAAAAGAGCCAGTTAACACTAACCAAGATATTCATTTTAAAGCTTTACCTCTAAATCAATAGTGGGAAAGATGTTTGGAACACCATCAGCAGCATTATTTGAAAAATTAAATTACTGTATTTGACATATTAAGCACCCCTGCTCTAATAAGCGCCCACCCAATTTTTTTTAATGATAACATAATTTATTTGATTAATTTGAAGAGCTAATGCAAATTCTATTACATTATTTGCTTATTTTGTGTCTGATGCTCAGAATGTTTTTGTGGTGGCTGTTTTGGGGTGAGTATAGAGCCAGTTCTCGCAATCCAGTCTGAATAGCACACTGTACGCGACCCCGGAGCATTGGCACTTATTAGGAAGAAATTTCTCAAAAGTGGAGCAATTCTATTTTCTTAATAGTATTACATAAGATCTTGGGGATGTCTTCCCCTTATAATTCGTTAAATTTTCCATATCAAGAAATCTTGGAGCATTGATCAGCTGTTAAAGACAGAATTTGATACATAAGATGTCACTGGAAGAGAACTGAAAGTGTAGAAAGCATATTACAAACCTGAAAACTAATCTACTCTTTTAATCCTTATACTATATAATATTGTGTTGTTTCACAATGCAATTCAGAACAGTTGAACAACAACTGGAAATTTAGTTCTCCAGCATCCTTTGCCTATTTTAAGTTAAGTCTGTCGTGATATGGGTAAAATCAGATATCGATTATTATGGACAAAAATGTTGTGATATATCACCATGATATCTTGATTATTAATCTTGGAAAACTGCTTGGGTTTTAGCATGCAGATTTCAATATTTCATAAAATTTAAGATCAAAGGGAAGCATAAAAGAATCAGATTTGGTGCAAATATTCTGTCAAAGCTCCCCCATTTGAAACATACCTAAATTCTGTTCCACAAATTGTTGTTATACTGTAAAAATATTATTCAATACCAAGCATTTACTATACGCTTTACCTTAAGAAGAAGGGTCAAAGCCCTTACGCATACAACTGTACAATAAGCCACACAGCACATCCAGTCAAAGTTCGCTAACTACCAATGAATCAGGGCACAGGAACTTGTTTGGCCCAGGACAGAAGTAAATGAACACCACGTTTTCACGCTTCTGTTCTCGAATAGTATTCAGAGAGCGGAAGGTGACTTTTCTGCCGCCGGGACTGACAGCTTGACGTCCCCTTGGAAGGACGGTGTGCGCCATTCAACACTTGTTACTTCTCTCAACAGTTGAATGAGGAGCAGGAGCTGCAGACGAAATGCTTCCGTCGTGATGTTCAGCGTATCTGTCTGCGTAGCTGTGGAAAAATTTAGTTAGACCTGACTGAGCCTTGAACCAGGACCTCCAGCATCTCAGTTGTGTGCTCTGCCAACTGAGCTACCTAATCTCCTAATATGCAGTTTATACATGAAAATGGCATATCATGATATGATGTTCAGGGTATTTTTGACAATGTGGAAAAAGTAATATTAAGATATCGTGATAATTGACAAATCATGACAGTTCTATTTTAAACAGACTAAATTTAGAAAAGGATATTTTCAAGGCTTGAACAAACTCTTTCTCCTCTTGGAGTTTCTTCCTTTCATGCTCTACCTGTCTGTTGGACACATCTTCCAGGAATTCAGATTCACCATCATCCAGTCCTCTCACCATATTTTCTACAAAGAAAATAAAACCAAATTATCAATAGCTGAAGTGACTAAAACCTGCAGAGGTAACCGATTATAAGGTCTTTAAATCGAATTTATATAGATATCAGATATTACTTTATAAATGAGTATAAGTTCGGGATAGAAAATATCTAAAATATACATGCAGCACTGTGGCCACACCAGATTCTTTTATACATGGGAATTCCTATATTACATCTCACTTCTTGAAGCTCAAAAATTGCAATTTAATTTTTGTAAATAGGGACTGAAAATTTCGATATTTTTGTACGATTATTAATAAAAACTCTTTCCAAATGATACAAATATGAAATCACTTTGGTTGGAAAAATACATTATAAACTAGAATTTGAGCACTATGTAGAGTACATATCTCCACCTGCTTGATAATTCCAAGATGCTTAAAATTTTGTTCACCCCTTCCTAATGCAATCTATCTCAGAAATCCTAGACCCACTGAGTTTTATCCCCAAATCTCCTCACATTTTTAATCAGTATTTGCCATGTGCATTATAAACACTTTTTATTATCCACCTTCAGTGTTTTCAGTTTTATTTAGGCTAAGCATGCATTGTTTGAATTTTTTCAGGCAAGATTCACATTCCATCCTTTTTAACTAATGCTAACAGGAATTGTTTGGATTTTCTTTAATACTCAACCATTAGATTTCATTTGAGTCAAATGGATCAGAAAATGGATTGTTTGGAAATCCTTTCAGGGCATGAATTCATTGTTCAGCACATTCCATTGGAAAGTTTGAACTAGAAGTCTTGACAGATCTTATCCCAAAACACCCCCACCCTTCCTTCCATTTGTGTCCTTTCTCAGTTCCAATATGTCTCAAAATAGAATTACCTCTTCCTTAAGCAGCAAACACAAGACGCATAAAATTAAATCCAAATCCAATCATCAGTTCTTGAGATATCTTGATGGCAAACAGACAAACAAACGCAGGCAAAACATAATCTCCATCCAACTTCGTTGGCAGAGGTAAATAATCATAATTCATTAAATTAACTAGCAAGTTGTATTTTGGAGAGTTGTTCTTTCTTTGCTACAAAGTTTCCTGCCTGTTGTTTTGTTTCTGTGACTGTTCCACCAGCTCAAGTTATACTAGGAGAGCAGTCTGAATAAACATCTCAGCTCTCTGCTCACATGTACCATTGCATTTCATCTCTGCAAACACCATTCAGCTTATGACTGAGGAATTGCTTCCATTTTATAATACAACAAACCAATGATGCACTTAAGAAGTCTTTGTGGCAGCTATGAAACTGTAAAACATGTAAAAATGTTTGGAAGCTATTCTGTAGAGAATGGTACAGTATTGATATAAATAAAACATGATTGATTGATAATGGCAATATGACAGCGAGGGTCAAATTGTGCCTGAGAGCTTAGATCATTCCAGAGGTAGGAAGGAAATAAAACAGGGGGAGATTGAGAGAAACATGAGAACTAAAAGCCAGAAAGCCTGGGATCAAGAGAGGAGGAAAAAACATGCAAAGAAAATGAGAAACAGAGTGAGGTAACAGCCTCTTCTATTTGGTTTAATGAAGATTTTTGCATTGGATTGATTATTAAAAGCTGCTATGGGGCTCAAAAAAGCTACCATCTTTTTAAAATAGTTACTGAGCTAAAAAAAAAAATGTAACTGGGGCAATATGTTTTCATATGTTTCATATCGGTCACAAAGACTTTTTAAGTTCACTATTGGTTTGTTGTATTATAAAACTGAAGCAATTCACACAAAAAATTAAGTGTTGGAGTTGCACAATGGTCAATTCTAAAATGATTTTGATGTGCTTTTTGCTTCTGTCATAATTTTCAATAAATATTTTAATGTTGTGATTGATGTTGCCAAATTATAATCCAAGAAGAAAAATCTTACTGAATTTGAACTGTTCATCAAAGTCATATTGTTTCTTGTCTTTCTGTTGTTGCAGTTTATCAAACAATGACCTGGGGTCATACTCCTCTTCTGGGCATTCTGCAAGAAACAGAGAGTAAACAGTAATAGTTATGCAACAGTATCTTACAATTTGCTTTTATTTTACCACATACATATTTAATGATAAGGAATGTCTTCAAAAAAGGTTAAACAACCCACAGGGTTTGTGCAGAAGCAGCTGAAATCAGAGTAGAGTAGTCATCATATCCTGATGCCTAAAACCAGAGTAGAGTAGTCATCATATCCTCTGATGCCTGAAATCAGAGTAGAGTAGTCATCATATCCTCTGATGCCTGAAATCAGAGTAGAGTAGTCATTATATCCTCTGATGCCTGAAATCAGAGTAGAGTAGTCATCATATCCTGATGCCTAAAACCAGAATAGAATAGTCATCATATCCTCTGATGCCTGAAATCAGAGTAGAGTAGTCATCATATCCTCTGATGCCTGAAATCAGAGTAGAATAGTCATCATATCCTCTAATGCCTAAAATCAGAATAGAATAGTCATCATATCCTCTGATGCCTGAAATCAGAGTAGAGTAGTCATCATATCCTCTGATGCCTGAAATCAGGGTAGAGTAGTCATCATATTCTCTGATGCCTGAAATCAGAGTAGAGTAGTCATTATATCCTCTGATCAATAAATCAGAGTAGAGTAGTCATTATATTCTCTGATCCTGAAATCAGAGTAGAGTAGTCATCATATCCTCTGATGCCTGAAATCAGAGTAGAGTAGTCATCATATCCTCTGATGCCTAAAATCAGAGTAGAGTAGTCATCATATCCTCTGATGCCTGAAATCAGAGTAGAGTAGTCATTATATCCTCTGATCCTGAAATCAGAGTAGAGTAGTCATCATATCCTCTGATGTCTGAAATCAGAGTAGAGTAGTCATCATATCCTCTAATGCCTAAAATCAGAATAGAATAGTCATCATATCCTCTGATGCCTAAAATCAGAGTAGAGTAGTCATCATATCCTCTGATGCCTGAAATCAGGGTAGAGTAGTCATCATATTCTCTGATGCCTGAAATCAGAGTAGAGTAGTCATTATATCCTCTGATCCTGAAATCAGAGTAGAGTAGTCATTATATCCTCTGATCCTGAAATCAGAGTAGAGTAGTCATCATATCCTCTGATGCCTGAAATCAGAGTAGAGTAGTCATCATATCCTCTGATGCCTAAAATCAGAGTAGAGTAGTCATCATATCCTCTGATGCCTGAAATCAGAGTAGAGTAGTCATTATATCCTCTGATCCTGAAACCAGAGTAGAGTAGTCATCATATCGTCTGATGCCTGAAATCAGAGTAGAGTAGTCATTATATCCTCTAATCCTGAAATCAGAGTAGAGTAGTCATCATATCCTCTGATGCCATCCAGTCTTTGTGTATTTTCTTGAAATGCTTTTGAGATTTTTTACACAGTATGTTAGCAATGTTTGGGTGTTGATATATGTTTATATATGTACACCAGTCTTGTAAGAGTTAAGTTTGATTTAATGTGAAGAAAATTTGGGAAAGAAAAAAAAATCAAAATATCCTTTTTTAATACAAAAAGAAATGAGGGTGTGCAGCCACTTTTCTGCAACAGACTTCATACACCACTAATTTTACTAGTACATTGTGGCATTCCTTAAGTCTTTATCTCCCAATAACGTTGTTTCAGTTGGCGCCATGAGGTCATAGGACTTTGTTTACACAGCTATTTTGTCGGGAAAGAACACGGTCATCTGCTGTACATTTACTTAGATTTAAATACGAATTATGCCGGAATCTTGCTGTGTGGTGGTTTCACCAAGTAGATGTGTGCTCGGGAATAAAAAGATGTTTTCTTGATTTTATCTGATCCTGATCGACGTTTCAAGTGGGTTTCTGCTGTACGACGTGACGGCTTTTATCCTAGGTTCACACTAGGATTTGCAGGGAGCACTGGTAGGATTTGTCTGAGTGTAACAGACAATTAGATGGCGTTCATGTAAAACTTACTCTTCGTATTTCCGGTCAACATATAAAATTTAAGGAAAACATGAAGTAAAATCGGAAGCAAACAAAAAAACTGCAATCATTAAAATTTGTTGAACTGATAGGTAGGTAGCATGCAGTATGTTTGTTGTACATGTGATTTTACTGAGCTGTGTGAAGAAGCGTGAAACACAACAACGCTCTGCCCTGCAAAATAGCTTGCAGTGGAAATAAGAGTCATGTGATGAAATCCCTCTATAAAACAAGATATCAAAGTAATATCTTCAGTTTCATTGTCTTTTATCATTATGAGTATGTAGACCTGGCTTTTATCATTATGTACATGTAGAACTGTCTCCCCGCAAACTTAATCCTTTCAAATGGAGTAGTTGCAAAAGGTTTGAAGGAATTGCTACTCCAAACATAATATAGTTGGGCATAAACATGTCTGATAATATACTTGCTAATGGTGGTGCAACTAATGAGAAGGAAAGAAAAGGGAGGTGTAGCAAAGACAAGGTTTTTTTGCTTCTATTCATTTTGTTCCTTGTGAAACTTCTGCTTTTCCTTGAAAACTGTCATTCACTAAAAATTGTAAAATTTTCAAAAGAGGTTTTGAAATAGGCCATGCCCACTATAGCAATGTAGTAACTATGTGCGGCAAACAAACTTTAAATCCACAATCGTGCATTACCAATGTGTTAACATTTAGATGTTCGCGAGGCCTGCCACAAGCTTTGAATCATTTATGGCTCTTCTCTGGATTTTAGAGTTTTTGGCAAATAGGTTAAACAAATTTCAGTTTGCTAACTGTTTTGGGTAAAAGCAATCAGATTTACAAAGCCCGCAGAGGGGGCCCATAAGCACAATTTGTGTTCACCATTTTGCCGTCACTCAGTCTGTAAGTCCAGAAACTTGTTTTGTACAGTAAATGCTATTGACTACATGAGCGCGCGCCGCTAGCTAGTGATACTGTACCAGTATTGCATAGGATGTTTGCCCCACTTAGTTTCGCAGATTTTGTTGCTAGGCAAATTTGGCGGTGATTAGTTAAACAAGCTGTCAATCATTAAACCAAGAAAGGTTAATTGTTATGTAACTCTCATCTCTAATGTTGGATGACAAATAAACAAATAAAAAAAAAATTCTCCACTTTCATTTATTTATGAATACTTTTGCTCCCTAACATTACAACAGCTGCCTGTTGTGTTGACATAACAAGACCCTAAAGCAGCTGCATGACAATAAAAGCCTTTAATGGTTAAAAATGTAAAAAGATGTTGGATCCATTTTCAAAATTGTCTGATATAGGTTAAAAAGTCTGCAATAGGCCTACACAATTCTTACCTGAGACATAATAACATTTCTCTATAAGTAGGATCACAACATTTTCTCTATCACAAACATCTATATGCAGAAGCTTCAATAATATGGAAGCTTGAAAGTGCCATCAACATATCATATCTGAGTATGTCAACTTAATAACTCAACTTGACAACTTATTCGATGATGCATATCTTTTCAAGACGTCTTAACAAGATAATATAATTTGACAAGTTGACTTAACAGAGACGAGAATCACATTTGACTACAACCATTATTGTAACAAGTATTCTAGCAATTTTTCATATCTGTTCAAGGGCATTTCTCTGTTACGTGTGTGACCAAAAAATGGGAAATAAGTTGATTAATTAGGCTGTTTTTTTGAATGAATGTAGTTATGTTTGTTACTATATGATGACAAACACTTGGTTAACCAAGGCATCAATTTCAAGTGGTCATTCTTTTCTAATTGTGCATCACCATGGAAACAGATGTCATAAAAGGTCGGTTACGTGTGTGACGTCAGGTGGAAGCAACTTTTTTGATGCTGAAATTAATCAATGAATAACTTTGATTCTGCTTTACCTTCACAGCCTTCAATATAAATAGTATGACTTCAACATTTCCCTTTAATGTTACTTATGTTTATTAACAAATGGAAGCAGTGATTAATTAGTTTATTAATACTTTTGTTAATTATATCTGGTTACATGTGTGACATTTTCTGGTTACGTGTGTGACACTTGAAATATTTCAAATTTTCGATTATTCTATTTTCTGCTTTTTTTTCACCAAATGTTTTCTTGTAATATCATTAAAAATAATGTTGATATGATAAAAACAACCTTAAACTAAATTAAAATGGGTGTTTTTAATAAATATATAAAAAATAACAAACCTTAAATTGTATTTAAACTTGGTAAGTTTGAGTACATCATTATAGGTTAAAAATGTTCCAAAATAAGACAAATTTGCATATTTTTGCATATTGTAACAACAGTATACAAAATGTTGTCTTTATCTTGTGAAAATATTATCAGTCATGTAACATTACATACCCCTGAGAGTAAAATTTCAAGAATTACACCAATAATCCTACCAAAAATTTGAATTTTCTAATTTCAGGCTTAGTGTCAATATTTAGAGAATGCCCTCAAGCATCTTAATAAGATGATATAATTCAACAAGCGACTTTACAGAGATAAGATTCGGAGTTGACAGCATGTGTACAGTGTAACAAGTTATTCTTGCAGATATCTCATATCCGTTCAAGATGCCTTGATAAGATGATGTAATTCGACAAGTTGAATTAAAAAGAGAAGAGATTCGTACTTGACAACAACCATTATTGTAATAAGTATTCTTGCAGATTTTGCACATCTGTTCAGGACATCTTGATAAGATGATGTAATTCGACAAGTCGACTTAAGAGAGATGAGATTTGGACTTGACCACAAGTGTACAACGTGACAAGTAATCTTGCAGATTTTTCATATCTGTTCAAGACATCTTAATAAGATGATGTAACTCGATTCCCAAGAGATGAGATTCATATTTGACAACAACCATTATTGTTATAAGTATTCTTGCAGCTTTTTGGTATCTGGTCAAGATATCTTATATGAAAACATGTATCAACTTGACATCTTATCGATTACAACATGTTGACTTTATGGGAAAAATCATTTGGATAACTTATCTTAGCACATCAAATAAGTATCAAGTTGAGTAATTAAGTTGACATACTCAGATATTTTTCTAGACATGTTGATATGTTGGATGGCACTTTTAAGCTTCCGTATCTATCAACAATCTTCCTCTTTAATTAATTTTCTTCAGTTTAAAGGAATATTCCCATGTTTTTTGGAAATTTTACTTGAAAGAGCATACTTTTAGAACCAAAATCAGGTTGATATCATATTCCATTCAAGAGATATGGATTTTTAAAGATATCCCAATTGCATTTTAAAGCTTTTGTACAGTATGATGAATTCTTGTTTGATGATGTCATAGAGGCAAATGTTTATGTATTTCTTTGAGCGTTAATCGTTATTTCTGTATGATTAGAAACAATTTTCCAAAAGTTATTAAAGTAGGGTATATTTAGCAATGTATATAAATACCTAACTTTCATCAATTTTTTTTTCTAGCAGGTTTTACTAATAAATAAGGATGATAGATTTTAATGAAATACATAACTTTGTGGGAGAATGTGTTCTGTGATGTCATACTGAGCCTTTATACTGAGCCTTTTTTCTATTCGTTTATTGACATTTTGTGAACCTTTAAATTTGAATATTTCCTGATAAGAATAACATATCAACATAATTTTTGTACTAAATTGTTTCTAAAAATGTTCTTTTTCTTCTAAAAAGTTTCAAAAAAACATGGGAATATTCCTTTAAAGAACACAAGAATTCAAATCCTCCTGCAAAGAAAGAGGTGCTTGTTACCTTCTGGCTGCTCAGCTGTTCTCACTTTTTCCCATTCCTCTTGTCTTTTCTTCTTCTGTTCTTCTATTTCTGATTCTGAAACAAAAGCTTTAACCCTTGACTACTGGTGGCCATCTGAAACTAAAAAAATGTTATCAAATGAAAACTAAAACATAGTAGCCTATAGTAATGTTGTCAACTTTTAGCAGCAAAAAGTTTTTCCCAAAAATTCAGATTGAATGAACAGGAAGAAAACTGCTGTCAGTTAAAAAAGTTTTATAATAATTTGACCTTTTATAATGGATGTCTCACTCACCTTTAACAACTGGAAATTTGGACAAATCTGAAGTAACTGTTTATTTTTCTGTCAGGGGAAGATTGATTTTTGTATCAAAAATAAGAAGTTGAATCCCATTATCCCACTTACTTTTCTCTTAGTGAAAAATCCTAGAATAGTAGTAAATCACTAAAGAATCTGTTAAGTCATTTATAATCAAGACTTCACTCATTTTTAATGTCTTTATTCCATTACTTGTGTAAATGACATATCAAACAACATCACACTTAGTGCGTTATGCACTTGTCAATTGTGTGACTCACCCCTACACCCTGGACAAAGTGAGTCATTGTTCCAAGGCAAGGCACAAAACATGTGCATTGATGCACCCCTCAGTTACTTAGGTGACTGACAATTTGGTACATTGACATACATGTGGATCACTGTTTCATTTGTCAATGACTCACATTTGACTGACATTGCCGGGGGTACTAGGGGCAAGTCATACAACTGACAAGTGTATTACTTTTTGGAAAATTTTGAGTAAACTGCAAAGTGTATTACTTACCCACCAGTTTTTTTTATGTCATTTTAACTTTTTAAACATTGTTATTTGCACATAGGCCTGCTCTTCTTCACTTCACCATTTTCTTTATACATGTACTTAGTCATTATTATTAATCTTGAATTTTTACCAATCATTTTTAGGCCTAGTATTCCCCATAGTACCGTTGGACTGATGCTAGCCATGTTAGTATGCCTGCCATTAGTGATGGCTGGCTATTGAAGGTACTACAAAAGCCTATACCCTGCTGTGCTGTTTGAAATGCTGTGCTAAAACATAGAAAATCTCAGTTTTAAGATCTTCATGAAAATGAAATCATTTTACCTTTTCTTTCCGCCAACAATTCCTTATTCATGATATTTGAAACCCTATCCATGTCTTTAAAAACTGTTTTACGGTGATTTAAATTACTTTTATCAAGGCTTTTACTGGACTATTTTTATTACATAAAAATTAACTGACCAGCTCTCAAAAGCAGTGTCAAAGTTCAAAACATTGCTATCGGAACTATTACATTTTAGCAGGGTTAATATATTTAACATTATTTGAGGAAAAATTAAGATAATACTTACAAAGTACTATTATATATTATCTAAACATTTTTTTATGTTTATATTTGTTTTCTATACATTTTCTTGACTAAAACTAAATAAGAAAATTATATGAACAAAAAAAATGTTGTCAGCGAAATAACCAACCTGCAGTTGAGTGGAACATCCTAAAATTTATTTGTGGGCGGTGACTAAGAAAGATGCCAACCAAAACATGAACCAGAGAACTTTATCCCGTCGTGGTGCCAAATAGGTAAAGATTTGGGAAAAGTTTTTTGGAAAAGTGTATTATTTAGACTAATTAGTACAAGAATATCCAAAAAGTAAGTCATTTTTTAATCATCAATTTTGGACAACATGTGAATTTTCAAAAACATAGGAATTGTACCAGCTATATATAACAACTCTCGTACGGCAATCCCAATGCCAACCGTACTGAGAGATGTGTACACTCATTAATCTACTGTAGGCCTAGGCCTAAGTATTATTACATCTGATCCAAGTAATGGGTCCCAAACGTTTCAGACTATTATATAGGTATTCTTCCACCCATCCCCTTTTGTGCACAGCTACATATTAGAAAGAGGATGGTTGGAAGAGTATCTATATGGCTTCTTGACTATTCTACAAGGTTATACTTTCAAATTTGTATAATTAGGCCTAGTGATTCCTTTATAATATTGTACAGTTACATTGCATTTTACATTTAGTTATGCTAGTAAAAACGGTTCTATAGTATGGTATTGTAACTGTCCCAATTTGTGAACAATTAGGTATGGAAGAAGTATAAGAAATTGTATGTTCTGAACCCACCCAGCATTCTATGTATCAGTTGAACTTCATCTTTCGCTTAATGTACTTAAAGTACGTTGAGCTCACTCTTCATTTCAACTGATACATAGAATGCTGGGTTTTTCAGAACATACAATTTCCTATACTACATGCGAGACACCCTAACAATCTTTACAAATAATGACCCCAACATTCATAATGGATACCCCACAAGTATAACAACAATTAGACTGTCTGTCAGGACAACAACACACCTTAACAATCTTTTTGAATAATCTCTGAATCTTGTGGAATCATCTCTCAATCTTGAGGAATCATCTCTTTATCTTGGAAATCATCTCTTAATCTTGGGAATCATCTCTTAATCTTGGGAATCATCTCTTAATCTTGGAAATCATCTCTTAATCTTGGGAATCATCTCTTAATCTTAGGGAATCATCTTTTAATCTTGAGAAATCATCTCTTAATCTTGGGAATCATCTCTAATTCTTGGGGAATCATCTCTTAATCTTGAGGAATCATCTCTTAATCTTGGGAATCATCTCTTAATCTTGGGGAATCATCTCTTAATCTTGGGGAATCATCTCTTAATCTCGAGGAATCATCTCTTAATCTTGGGAATCATCTCCTAATCTTGGGGAATCATCTCTTAATCTTAGGGAATCATCTTTTAATCTTGGGAATCATCTTTTAATCTTGGGGAATCATCTTTTATTCTTGGGGAATCATCTTTTAATCTTGGAAATCATCTTTAATTCTAGCTGTAAAAAAACCCTTGTTACAAATCCAACATTATTTAGACTTTAAAATTTTTCCTCATCTTCAATAGACATATTTAGTTTTGTTTTTACTTGTTTTCATTTTGTATTTCTTTGTGTGTTTCTTTTTAACTTTGTATAAAATGTTTACCTCAATGAACCATTTCTTCTTTGATGGAAGCAGTATATACATTAATTTATGTTTATATATTTCACCTTTAAATACTACAATATAACAATAACTGCAAGCTTTATGTTCTTGAAGTTTCTTTGTCCAGCTGTTCTGAGGAACGGTTGGGTAATCCTGACGGACAACGGGGTTAGTTGACTTGTTAGAATCAGTAGATTGTAATAAACATTTAAAATATGCATACATGATAAATGTTGATTTTTTCATTTTATTATAGTTTTGAAATTGTAATATATTTTCAGGTTTGCCTTTATTTAGTCCATGTTTACATATTCTAGTGGTGGGAAATGTTTCTTTATATATTGGTGTACTAATGTTTATACATATTTTTAGTTGTCATCTATAATTAATTCTGTGTAAAATGAGAATCACAAAGAAACAAATAAAAACAAAAAAATTTTTTCTGTTGTTTTTGGTAATGTTGCCTAATAATTTGTTGTGCTTTTCTATAAGAACATAATGACCTTCAACATTTCTATCATCAATATCTGTAATTTCTTTATAAATATACAATAGTCTTATTCTTTTTCAATCTGGGTTTTGTTTGTATAATAAATGGGGTAAATTTCATTAATGATTTTACATTTTCTGAAGATTTATAAACATTATTTGCTATATTATTTTCTTTTTCAATTTTTGGAATATTGGTTATTTGTACAGAAAATGAATTTATTTTAATTTTATTTTCATATTGTTTATATCTACATACTCTATATTTGTGATGGTGTGCAGGATGTAAATATGCTAATAATGACCATTTACAGACCGGCCAACCTTTAGGGTCACCAAACTGTATTCTGGAACTACAAAAGTTGTATTTTTGATAAAACAAACTGTACTCTTCAAACAAAATGTACAAAACAAAGGTTTACTGTGGCTGAAAAAAATTACCATTATCAAAGCCATATTTAAACATTAATATCACTCACAAAATTACCGCTTAATACAAATTACAACATGCTTGAAACACTGTTAAAAGTGTGTGTATTACAATTTACACATGTAACGTTAGTTACCAGACCACATGTTTCGTTTGTATATAGGCACCGTGTCAATCATTCATCTCTCGTATGCAACGTTCTGATTGGCTACACTCAGACAAAAAATTGTTGTTTACATTCCATGCACCAATCACGGATGCCCTAGCTTAAGGTAGGTTGCCTTATGCATAATTAACTTGTAGTCTACACTTTTTGGCGGCAGCCGCAAATGAATCTGAATCTGAATCGGTTTAGTCAGCAAAAATCCTTCAAGAGGACATGAACGCCAACCGAGAGTAAAAAGTATGAGTAAAAGAAAATAAAAAAAATAAAGAAAATGAAAAAATATAAAAAAAATAAAATAATAATAATAAAAATAAAAATAAATAAATCGTATTCTGGTGCCAAAAAACGTACAATCGTATTCTCAACATTTTCCCGTATTAAATATGGCAAAATCGTACTAGTTGGCAGGTCTGCATTTATCATCTTTATTTTGTACATTAATTACACAAAGTTTTTTTTATATAATAAATTTTGGAGTTTTAATAAAGCTGCTAATTGGATCAAATCTATTTAATCTTTATGTACATAGCTACAACTGATTCTATAATAAATCCAGATTCGTGTGCACCATCATCCTATCTTGAGCAATTAACTGATCAATAAGATCAAAAAATCAGAATTGAAGTCAGATGAAGTCATTACTGTAACAGGTTTTGTTTTAAAATAAAAGTTTTTCTATCAATAATTCATTTTTTTGCAGAATCTATTTTCTTTTTAGCAATTATAACTTTTATATAGTAATAGATGTTTTATATGAACCAGTAGAATTAAATTGTTCATTTAAAACATAAATTATTTCTTGTTTATTTTCATGATTTAATGCTTCTAATGTTAATAGCTTTATTGGATTCATCATATTTTGGTCTTGTATTCGTTTTATAACAATAACTAAATTCTACAGCATGGTTATAATTATTCAGATAATTAATTCTTTATAAAGTTAATTTGTTGGTACCACTAACAATATTATTAAATTAGAATTAAATCATTCTGGATTAAAAATATCTTCTGGGCTAAATTTGCTAAGTTTGTTTGCTGCTTTGATAGTTCTTTTATTATTTATTTTTTTAAAGCAATTTCTTTATCTTTTTTATATCGATTTAGTTTATCAGTCAGCTGTGTTAGTGTAATCTTATTTTGATTAGCTTCATTTAAAGCTTTTTTATATCTTCCATTATAAATATCAGTAATTTTGGATACTTTGTTGTTATGGGACATGATTGTTGGCTGGACCATCTATATCTATAAACGCTTCACCTAATTATAAATGTCCTGAAGGACGTTCTAAATAATTGTCCTACCAGAGGGCTAAATACTGTAGCTAGCCCGTCTGGCAAGACTGTGGTATTCATTATGAATGTTGGGGTCAATATTTGTAGAGATTGTTAGGGTGTCTTGCATGTAGTATAGGAAATTGTATGTTCTGAAAAACCCAGCATTCTATGTATCAGTTGGGATGAAGAGTGAGCTCAACATAATTTAACCCTTACTCTACCACGCGGCGATAGTATCGCCGTTTTCAAACCACCTTTTTCTATAAATAAAATCAGGGACTTTACCACAGCCCTGTAGGAGTAATCTTTGTATTATTTTAAAGTACTCAGATAATTCTTCCACAAAATAAAACTTTTTCATAGGGGTTATATTACAGAATTTTGAGAAAAAGTACATAAGAAAAGGGTAAAACTCAAAAATTGTTTAAAAATTACAAAAAATGTTTTTTTTTTTTTTTCAAATCTTACAATAACTCCAAGATAACATTTTTGCTTCAAAATCAAACACGCAAGTTCCAAGACATGATAGTATTGGTTTCTGGTCTAATTTTTATAATCCCTACATGTAATCTTTTGTTCTGGAGAAATTTCTTCAAAATTTCATGAATTTTTGCCATTTTTGACCCGTTTTTTCAAAAAACCGTGTACCCAAACAGTACATCGCACATGCTTCGTTGCACCGCCATTCAAAAGCGATTGAAATTTTGTTTCATTTGACATATAATTAAAGGCATACCCCCCTCTATAAAGAACCTGTCCTATAAGAAATATATTACACCTCTCCAATTTGAACGACTACGCGGTGCAGAGGAAATGTACGCGGCTAGCACGCGAGCGCTCCGGGTTCAAGTCTTACCGTGACCACCGCGTAATTATTTTTCTGCTGCAGTTTTCAGGGGTCGTTTGACTTTTATCATTTTTGATGTGTTTTCATCTTTTCTTTCTTTCTAAAAATTATAGATTACTATGATTGGAAAGAAAATTTCATAAAGAATCTAAATATGTAACACAAATCTCTGTTTCCAATACTGAATATACTTCTGCAAAGATTGACCATTTGTTGACCAAATTTAGCCAAAAATTGCTTAATTTGCATATTTTTGTCCAATATTTTCTAAATTGGTTTTAATTAATCAAAAGATAAATATCTTAAGCCTCTATTCCAACCAAACTTGTAACGAATGAAAATGAAAGGAAAGTGCCAAAAATGCATATGAAAAAAAAGTTAAGAAAATTTGGGTCGCTTTTTCAAAGCCCTGGTAGAGTAAGGGTTGGTAGAGTAAGGGTTAAGTACGTTGAGCGAAAGATTGATTGGAATCTTTGTACTAGTGGTCCACATGGTAAAGATTTTCTGGAAGCTGTATTTGACTGCTTTTTCACCCAGCAGGTGTTGTTTCCCACACATGGTAGTAATTGTCTTGATTTGATTTGCAGTAGTGAAGAAAGTATGGTTAGAAATGTGCTAAGTAGTGGTTAAGGTAGGGTATAGTGATCATGACCTCATTAGTTTTGATCTGTATTGTTTAACAAAGGACTTCTCCAGCTAAAAACTGGTTTTAGATTTCAGGAATGCTGACTTTGCTGCACTTCAGAATAATTTGTCATTTGATTGGACTTCTTTGCTTCTTGACCTAGATCCTTCTAAAGCATGGGATGTTTTCCGAACTATAGTTTTGGAGGGTGTAAATAGGTTTGTCCTATTAAAGAAAGTCTGTAGGCATAATCGGCCAGTGTGGATGTCTCGGGAGGTTTTGCAGGATGTTCGGAAAAGAAAGAAGTTGTGGCGTTGTTATAAACAGAGTGGGTGTCCTCAGTCCTGCAGAGCTTGCTATATATAAGGATCATGAAAAGCTCACAAAGGGTTTGATAAGAGATACTAAAGTGCTCTTTGAAAAACGTTTGTCCAAAGAGAGTAATCCTAAGTTGTTTTATTCTTACAGTATGTTCGCTCACAGCAAAAAAACAAGGAGATTGTTGGTCCTCTTCTGGGTAATGATGGTGTTACTATCAATAGTGGTAAGGATATGGATGAGGTTTTGAATGCCTACTTTGTGTCTGTTTTACTAAGGAGTTCCCTGCTGATGATGTTGTGGATTATCTTAGTGTGCACTCTCCAGTATTCATTAAGAATGTTGATTTTTCAGTTGATGTTGTGTCTAAGAAGTTGAAGGGTTTAAATTCAAGTTAAGCACCCAGTCCAGATGGTATACATCTTGCTGTCTTACGTGAGGATTCTGATGTTCTTTCTGTTTCCCTGAGTATTATCTTTTCAAAGTGCTTTGATGTTGGTGTTGTTCCTAGTGATTGGAGAATTGCTGTCACTCCTATTCTTAAAAAGGGTGACCACAGTTTGCCTTGTAATTATAGGTCGGTGAGTCTTACTAGTATTGTATGCAAGGTCATGGAGTCCATTGTTAAGGATGTTGTACTTGATCATTTACTGGTCAATGGTTTGTTGAATTTGTCCCAGCATGGGTTCTTACCTAAGCGGTCTTGTGTTTCTAATTTATTGGAGTTTCTTGATGATGTTACTAAACTAGTTGATTTTGGTCATAATGTGGATGTAATCTATTTAGATTTCCAAAAAGCATTTGATAAGGTTCCATTAGGCAGGCTCATGTTGAAAACAAGAGCGCTTGGTTTGGAGGGAAAGTGTGCCAATTGGATAAATTCTTGGTTAATTGACAGGTCACAAAGAGTTGTTGTTAATGGTAAAGTACCTCCATGGAAGAAGGTTACAAGTGGTGTTCCTCAGGGTTCTGTATTGGGTCCGCTACTTTTCTTCATCAACATTAATGGTATTGATGTTTCCCTTGGTTCTAGAATTTGTAAATTTGCTAATGACACTAAACTGTACAGAATTGTTAATAATGCTAGGGATTCTTCACTTTTGCAAACTGATCCGGATAAGTTAGTTTCTTGGTCCCAAACATGGCAGATGTCATTCAATGTTGATAAATGCAAAGTTATTCATTTTGGTCAGAACAATTTGGCTTTTGATTATTGCATGAATGGTTCAAATCTTGGTTGTGTTGATCAAAAAAGGGATCTAGGTGTTGTCATTACTAGCAATCTGAAGCCTTCTAAACAGTGTGCTTTAGCAGCTGCAAGGGCAAATAGGATGCTTGGTTTGATTAGAAGAAATTTGTGTTTTCTTGGAAGAAAGGTTGTACTTAATTTGTATAAGCAGTTACTGTAGTCAGGCCTCACCTTGAGTATGCTATTCAGGCTTGGAGTCCCTTTTATGAGAAGGATAAGTTTATTTTGGAGCAGGTTCAGCGAAGAGCTACTAAACTCATTCCCGAAGTAAGGAATCTCTCTTATGAATCTAGGTTGCAAATTCTTTGTTTGACCACTCTTCAGTTGAGAAGAGTACGGGCAATATGATTCAGGTTTTTAAGTTCCTACATGTATCTGGTAGTGATTAGAGCTGTGAACATTTAGGAATTTCTGTAAACGTGTACACGCCAAAAAAAGCGAGCGTGTATCGTGTACACGCGTTTAGTACCGTAATTTTCGGAAATACACCAAAATTGCTCCAAAACTATGAGGCGAAGTAAAAAAAATCGTGCAACCAGTATGGCAAAAGTACTGACTCCATTGCCCAAATAGACACTGAGTTTTGCTTTCCAAATCGTAAAAAGTTTACTTCTACAGTATAAATCATAATTTTAATTGAAAATAGGCATGGAAATTCAGTTTAGAAAGAACAGATAATTTCCTTTCAATGTCATTTAAACTCAACATCGCGTAACGTTTTTGCCCTATTCGCTACGGCTTTCAAAGTTTCAAAACTGCGCCACCACCACCAGGAAGTTCTGAAATATGAGTCCTCTCAAAAAAAAAGGCCGCCATCTTTGCGACGCATGCAGAATTTCAGCTCTGTTAAAACCTTTTTCTGTTTGTTTATTATGCAATATTTTTTCTTTCTTGCAAAAATTATTTGACTCATCAGGTAATATTTACATGTAAATGTACTGATTGTCACGATTCAAGTATTTTTCAAGTGTTTTTTGGTGGATTTAACAGCTTGTAAAACGGGCCTTGATTGCGTGGGTTTTTAAGCCTTATGGCCTAATGTTAGGCCTATGTTAGTTTCAATGTTTACTGCACATTCGCTGTGCATTTTACAAGTTAGATTAGTCAGATTTCGGCGAAATCAAAGTGCATAATATCCCCATTCATTGGTGATTACTGTGCATTTGTGATTTGCACACTTAAAAAGGATTATGCTAATCGGGTTTACAGTTTGTCATTGATTGGAATTTTGTCAGCCGAATGTGTGTGTGATTTGAATCATGAATGAACATTTTGATTTTCAACGGCAAGACATGACTATGAAAAATGATTACTCGCAATGAAGTATTTAGTAAACGTTTACAATATTTGCGAGCGTGTAGCGTGTACACGCTAAACAGTCACAGCTCTAGTAGTGATAATTTAACTTCTTCTTATTTCTTGCATGTTTCAGCTAATCCTCATGTGATACGTGGTAACAGTTTGAAGTTGACCAAAGAGTTCTCACGGATATATATTTGGCGTTTTAGCTTTTTGCAAAGATTTATTAATGAATGGAATGGTTTGCCTGAGTGGGTAGTTAGCTCCAATTCTGTTCACAATTTCAAAGTCAACATTGATAAGTTCTTTACGAACTCAGGACGTCTTTGATTTTTTTTTTTTTTTTTTTTGTGGTGGTGGTGGTGTTAGTTTGGGCTTTTTATGGGGTGACTAACCTTGCTTAGCCCATAATCTTGTTATGTTATGTTAAGATGAAGCTCAACTGATACTGGGTGGGTTTAGAATTAGTTATGGATTCATTTACCATCGTTTGGCCGTAATTTCTTTCACTTTAACTGGTTTCTGTCTGCTGATATTGTGTGATTGCTGTTCTTTACTGATCTGCGGCCTCACAAAGGTAATGGATTTTTCCTATGAAGATGTAAGACAACTTTTTTTGGCAGAACTTTATTCAACTTCCCTGAGAATATTCTTCACTAAAATATTAAACATCTTTTATCACTAGGTTTACAACAAATTTATTGTTTATGCACAAAATAATCCCGTATGAAACTTACTTGGAAATGGTAGAATTTATCTATTTTCTGTGAGTCTTCTGTTCGTGATGCGAGCAACTCAACTATTCAGCCATTATTTTAAGAGCAGAATTAAATTTTGTTGATTATTTATGAGGTCAAAGTTCCATAAAAATGTTTACTTGTTAGTTGAATCTATTTAAGTGTGCATGAGTTGTTAGCCAATCAGCTGTACGACAACCATAGAAGTAATATAATGTCAACATAAACAATTACGAGTGACAGAAACTTCAAAGGTCCGATTGGGAAAAACTATTTTTGCCAAAACCAGCATAAAGGGTCTTCTAATTTTGTCTTTTTGAGCACTAAAACAACTTCAAAGAAATACGTATAAGAATTAGAGCAAGAAAGGTACATAATAATTTAAGATAGCAAGTTTGGAGCGAATTTCGCCCCATTGACCATGGGCCTAAGTTTGGTTGCCTAACATTTAACACACCTTTACATTTATGTATGAAAAGTGTAATAACCCACTGTACATGAAATGATAACTGTTTTCATTATGCACAAGTAATTTATTGTGATTATAACTGGATAAGTTCGTGAATAAAGGTAGCAAACAAATTGATTGTTATTTTGTGAACGATGTATTCTTTTGTATATTCGTACAACGAGGTATTTTACCTTGACCTTGTAAGGTCAGACTTACTGAGAAAATAGAGGGCTCAGTAGCAAAATATCATGACATCTTTCCTCTCAGGGTAAAACAACTGCTTAAAGGCAAAAGAAAAAGAAAGTTCTGTACAGAGTTCAAAACAATGAGTTCAGAATGTTGTAGCATTATGCACGCTGTAAAAAGTTCAACAAAGTCTATGTACATCAGGGGGACTTAAGTAAGGTGGGAAACGAGAGTTTCAAGGTTCACATCAATATGTAATCGTTGTATTTTACTGGAGGATCTTTGATCTCATCTCCGCTGGGATAACTACTCTCTGGCCTTTGAGTATTACCCCACTGTGCACAGCTAGTTCCGTTCGGTGCTGCCAGTATGCGTGTGAGGCTTCATTGCATTGATTCTTTTCTGCAGGCCATCCTTGGGTGATATAGGGAACAAGGGCTTGAAGAATAGGATCGGTTGCTGTGAGATTTCTGACCCTGTTAATAACGATTGGTTTTATATTTGTGATCTCGTATATGTGTACATCTACTTCAGGGATTTGGAAAGTCGCTTTCTTTGCTCCAATGCACCGTGACAAGCAGTCTGCTATTGGTACATCTCTGCCTGGAACATACCTGATGTTGTAGTTGAATCCTTGTAACTGTAGCATGAGTCTCTGCAATCGTGCTGGCATTTTTGTGATCTCTTTCTTTGAAATGCTTTCAAGTGGCTGGTGGTCAGTGTGTATGGTAAAATC
Source organism: Chiridota heheva (assembly GCA_020152595.1). Taxonomy (NCBI): domain Eukaryota; kingdom Metazoa; phylum Echinodermata; class Holothuroidea; order Apodida; family Chiridotidae; genus Chiridota; species Chiridota heheva. The sequence continues at coordinate 457,055 of JAIGNY010002085.1, forward strand.
TCTTCCAAAACATAGTATTTGAATTATTTGGTTGCCCATACTACTGCTACCAGTTCTCGTTCTATGTTGCTGTATTTCATTTCAGCAGGTGTCAGGGTGGCCACCTTGCATCAACACTGCTCCGAGGCCTTTGCCCGACGCGTCACACTGGATTACAATATCTTTTGCTGGGTCAAAGTATGTAAGGACAGGTGCTTTGGTAATTGTCTGTTTAATTTTGTTCAGTGCTTCCTCGTGGCTGTTTGTCCATTCGAAAACTGCATCCTTCTGCAGTAGCTTTCTTAGGGGCTCAGTGACTGGGGCTAGTTTAACAAACTTTGACAGGTAATTTGCAAGGCCTAGTAGTGACTGTAATTCTTGTTTGTTTGTTGGTGCTGCAAGATTCTGGATGGCCTTCACCTTGGATGGGTCTGGTAACACTCCATTCTTGCTTAGGATGTGTCCAAACAACTTTATCCTGTCTTGATTGTATTTGCACTTTTCAGCGTTCAGCTTTACATTGCTATTGGGCCTTGCTGCAATTATAGCTTGGATTGCTTTGTTATGTTCTTCAGTGGTTTCAGCTGCCACAAGAATGTCATCAGAGATGCAAAACACGTTCTCTAGGTTCCCAAATATCAGATCAATGTCAGTTTGGAAGACATCCTGCGCTGACGAAAATCCAAATGGAAGGCGTGTGAAGCAATATCGCCCATAGATGGTTGCAGATGTTGTGAGGTGCTTAGATTTTTCACTAAGGGGGATGTTCCAGTAACCACTATGAAGGTCAAAGGTCGAAAAATATTTAGCTCCTTTTTGGTTGGGGAGGATGTCGTCAAAGGTTTGGGAATAGTAGTGAGAGCGCTTGATGTATTTATTCAGGTTACGTGGATTCAGGCATATTCTAAGTGAGCCGTTTGGTTTTGAAACTAGGACGACATTGCTGACCCAGTCGGTGGGCTCTCTGACTTGTTCGATAATCCCAAGCTCAAGGAGACGGTTTATTTCTTTTCTTATAGGTTCCCTTAATGCGTCGAGGGTCCTCCTGGCGGGGTTTATTGTGGGTGACGCGTCGTCTGATAGCTCAATGTTGTATTCAGAGTCAACTTTCCCAATACCCTTAAAATATCCAGGTTGGCTTTAATGAGTTCCTCTTTGTTTGTGTATGAGCGTACCTCAGCTATTTCATAATTCTCACAACATTCATTGCCGTCACATGGAAATTCTACAATCCCTAGCTTGGGTGCAAAGTTGGAGGCCAAGTAGATTGCTACCGTGATCTGACACATGAAAATCTACATTTCTTGTTTGTTTACCTTTGTGTTCAATGAGCGAGAATGTAACCTTTCCGTGGTTTTTGAATGATTGATCTCCATATCCTGTGAGGCGCACTTTTGATTGGATAGGCGATGCTCTGGCCCTAGTAATGCACGGTAGGTTTTGTAGTTTAGTATGTTGGCTTGGGCACCTGTATCTATTTGTGCTTTTAACAACTTGGTGCCTTCTGGGGTGGTCAGTTTGATGGCTGCAAATTTGTCTCTCTCATTGCTATTTGCTCAGATGGTATCGAAGCCATAGTTGTCTGCGTCGTCTGAATCTGCTTCACATTTGTTGATTTTATGGGTCTTTTTGCTAGTTCTGTCAAGTCTTTCTTCTCTTGACGTTGAACGGCACTTCTTCGCCCAATGGTTTCTTTTACCACATTTGCTGCATGATTGGCTAAATGCGGGGCATTGTCGTACTGGGTGGCTTAGACCGCAATTTCGACAATCACTAATGTTTGGCCTGAATTTCGGGGGGTTGTTGTCTTGTTTGGTTTCATCAACATAGTGCGCAACGACAATGGGTTTTGGTGGATTCGACTGTCCCATGGATTTAAGAGCAGATAAATGAGCATTGGCTGCCTCATAACTCCTGCCTAGAGTGAGAGCTTCAGGTAGTTTAAAGTTTTTCTGCTTTCTTAAAAGTTCCATTTGAAGCTCGGAGATTGGGGTAGAAGCAATGGTTAGCTCTATTCTCCTTTCTTGTAGTTCGTTTTGTTCAAAATCACATTTGTTTGCTAATAACTTACATTTGCTGACAAATTTATCAAGAGAATCATCTGGTTGCTGCCTTAGGGTGGATAGCTTAAGTCTACTAACCCGAAAGTTCTCCATAGGTCCCAGCACTTCCTGGAATTTTTTGAAGATGACATTGGGATCTGCTTTTTCTGTGTCCGATAAGTCCCAACTATTAAACTTGCGCAAACCTTCCTCACCTGACGCCAGCAATATTTTTGCAGCTTGCTCCTCCTTCTTAACATTTTTTACAACAAAATGCAGTTCCATCCTTTGTTTGAATAATTTAAAAGATTATGGCAGGTTGCTTGATGCCCAGTCAAGGGTAGATATTTTGTCAGCCATGTTTGTTGAAAATTTGTTCCAATAATCGTCTAAAAATAATTCAGAGATCCACAACTATGCTAGTGTAGTGATGATGCACTCTTACGTTTTTGTTTTTTGCGGAACTACTTCACTCGAGATTAACAGTCGAAGTAGGTCCTAACATTTCGCTCAGATATCTTTTGTCCGTACTCTGTAGGGTCCTAAATTTGCCGGTTTTTGATCACGCCAGGGTCACCATGAATTGATAATTGTTTCCATTATGCACAAGTAATTCATTGTGATTATAACTGGATAAGTTCATGAATAAAGGTAGCAAACAAATTGATTGTTATTTTGTGAACGATGTATTCTTTTGTATATTCGTACAATGAGGTATTTTATCTTGACCTTGTAAGGTCAGGCTTACTGAGAAAATAGAGACTCAGTAGCAAAATATCATGACAGTACAAGCCACCAGTATGTCAAAAAGTGTATTGTGAGACATGAATACTAGTTCAGAACTTACAATTTCCTATACTACTATTGAAGAGGAGATGATTGACGATTCGCACCATCCACTGTGGGGACAGCTGCAAAATATCGCCTTATGGATAATGAAAAAAAAAACCTGATGCCTTTTGAAAAATGTATGGATGCAAATCGAAAATCATTGGCCAGGCTTTTAGGCCTAACGTGTTACTGTTGAGTGTTATGTTTGTTTGATGAGTATTATGTTAGGCATGTTGTAACTTGTATGTTTTAATATAATATTGTTCTATGACACTAGTTTACTTACTTATACTGATTTAATGCTACACATTTACTTGTATCTGTTTTGACAAAACAAATGGTGAAAAATAAACATCTGACACTAGTGACGGTGATACTATTCACTTTCGCGGAACTAACCTTCCAAAGGTTGTATGATGAAGATGCAATACTCTATTAACTCTACAAAATTCCTTTACCTATTAGGAACAAATTGTCAAAAAATCATGCATCTTATTATCGCCAAAACAACATCTTTTCTCGTATCATACTTACATCTTTAAAGAACAGCAAAAATGAACAAGTTTCCCTTTACTCATAAGTTACAACAGCTCGTGCAAATGGCAGCGCGTAGAATCATGGAAATGGGAAGAATGCGCATGCCGCAATCAAGTCTATAGACCTAATCCACCAAACGCAAAATTACGTCATCCGGCGGCAAATTTGTAAACAAACCAAATTTTGGCAGGCAAAGCGCAGCGCTACCAGATCGTACATCAACAGCAAACGTAAACAAATAAACTAGATTCTCGGTGATTGATCTAGACAAATTTTGCCCCTAAAATGCTTTTTGACTATCAAAAACCTACATATTTTACCCAAAAAGAACTGTTATTTCAATCTGGAAGCCTAATTTGGCGTCAAAACCACAATTTTTAAATCAATTCTTATGAGATAATTAATTGGCCTAACTTAAAAATGTTACCAAACTTTTTCTGAGGGACTAACGTTAGAGCCGATATCCGATAATGCCGAACTTCTTAGTCTTATCGTTACAAGTTACATGGCTAGCTTAAGTGGGCTTACTGTAATGATTAGTGTACTTCATTTTTGCTAAAAAAGAGAAACAACAATTAAAAGAACAACAAGAGTAGATTTCATTAATAGATTTCGACTAAATTCCTCTTCAAAGGCCTAAGTTAATAACAGGCTTAACGCTAGGCTACTTCCGTAGTACCGTTGGACTGATGCCAGCCGTGTTACTCATGATGCTGTTGGTGATAACTGGCCGTTCGGCAATCCCAAAGAAATTGCTGATGAAATAGAGGAATTGGATGAAAGAAAGAATAATAGAGGAATTGGATGAAAGAAAGAATAATAGAGGAATTGGATGAAAGAAAGAATAATAGAGGAATTGGATGAAAGAAAGAAAACTAGCAAACTCAAATTTTAACTAGAACATGGTTTTGAAAAATAGAAATATATTAGAGTTGAAAACAATGGAGACCCTTAATATAATCAAACTAAGGCTGAATATGACTAATGTTAAGCCAATTACAAGAACAGCTACCCTAATATAAATTGTAAATTTTGTGACCATGAAGATACTACTGAACATATTTTTAAATGTTTCTACTTTAAGAACATTATTGGAATTAATATGAGCAAAACAAACATTATGATATACGGACAATATGGAAAACTTAAGGAAAATAGCTTGGTACGCAGAGAGAGTAAATGAAATAAAAATTAAAGTTTACAATGAATTGATGAGCTTCCCAATCTCCGTACAGTTTAAATCAATTTATAGTATATTTTTTCCAACAGTGTTTTACGAGTCTTGCACGTCATCATCGAATCTATTCTTTCAACTGTGCCTGGTATTTTCATTAGAGTGGACTCCGTAATGAACCTCAAACCGTACTGGGGGATGTGTATAATAACTAACGTTAGGTCCGGGCCTACACAGTATTTAAGTTTTGCATGGCAGAATATTCAACACATACATAATACTAACGTTAAACACTAACAAACACTAGTCCTAGGCAAAACACTTTGAATGGAACTTAGATAGATAGGGCAGACGTATTTAGGCCTCGAAATTAGAAAAATATATGCCTTAATACGTTAAAAGGTTGTGGTCACTGCATGATTTGGGTATGAACTTTCGTGCTACAAATTACAATTCAATTTAAACTAGGCCCAGTGAATTAACTAAAGAACACAATGCAAATATGGTACTGCATTATTGGCCTTAGCTTAATTTAACTTAAGCATTGTGTTTTGCATGGTACCCACTCATTTTTTGACTACATATAGGCCTATCTCATTGACATGTTTATGTACCTAGCCTACTGTATTATTTTTTAACTCTAAAAATTAGGACTCTAATGACCTTTGTAAGCTATAACACTACATGTAGCATTTCTTTTGACAAGCAGTACTGAAATGTTCATATTTAACTTTTTATTTGGGATGCAATGAAATTGTGTTTGAACTGAGCTTGATAATCCTTTCATATATAAGATCATTGGTAATTATTTTTTTGTTTAAGTCAAGTTAATTTACGCCAAGTTAATCGAAATAGGCCCATGATATACAAATATTGGCAATGGGTGTGGCAAAGGTCGGTCTTATTAGGAATACGATCTATAGTTTTGCCAACTACACTGAAAACAACATTACAATTTTCTGCCAGGATTGAGAATTGTGGGCACATTTCATTCCTAAAAACAAAATAGTGATTGCTTAAGTTATATATGTGATGAAAAAACTTTCTAGTATTTCTTCAAGTGAATATAAGGATGGCAGACCTGTAAAAGTCTCAAAATTGCCATGAAAATTGTATATATGCATAATTTTACTTCATTAGAAAAAGTGTTTGCACAACTCTTTGTAGAAGTTATTCAATATTGTTTTTAATTTCTTCGTTTGATAATAGTCCATGAAGATAGAGCAGGTACATAATAAGCATATTGATATATCAATATTTGGCTTCTCACATTGATAATAATTTTCCAGAAAGTGTTTCACATTTTTGATGAAAATTTGGTCTTCAAGCATACATAAAGTTCACCTATTTAGTGAATTACTAGTGTAAGCAAAAGGAAATTATGCATGCATAGATGCAATGTTTTTGTTTTAATACATTCTAATTTCACACACAAAAAAGCATGTGCAAATCTACACTATCAAGTCGCATAACAGGTATACGGCCTAATTCAAGCATTAAGAAAAATCACATTTGGATCATGCATATAGTCTGAGAATATGATCTTATGGTGTAATGAATAGACCATGTCTGTTGTTTTTTCTATTCATATCATTCAGCTGAAAGCTGGTTAAGGTGTAGTAAGATAACATCTGACTGTAGTATACGCTATAGCTACTACATGGCTGCTATCAGGGATTTGTCAATTATACAACTCCCTGCTGCTATGCACAAGAATATGCAAGTATTGCCTTGCAAGTAGTAGTGCCTACTGAGTGAGTTGTTTATCTCACTAGTTAAGGTGAGGCCTTGTTAAAATATATAAAAGCAAATATGAAATCAAACATCAGTAATAAATTGGCAAAAAGACAAATATAGTAAAAGTAACAAACCATAAATTGAATTGTATGATAAAATCTGAGACATATAAAGAAGATGTCCACTTTCCAAGTTTTGATGATAGTTCTGTGTGCGTACAATACGAATATACAGTACTTCATTTCAATCTTATCTCCTCATGAAGCTTGATTTTTAATGTACTTTCGGTAGTGATATGGAATAAGAAATATGCATGGACTTGGTGTATACATCAGCAGGTATTTGCAGTTATTCAAATGATCAATTTAGCATTGTGTCACAGTGCCTTCAAAACCATTCCCTTCATGTAGCCTTGCATGAATATTAAACTTTTTAAAAGGTACAACATTTCTTGGTATTTACATCTACAATTTATGGCCATCCTATATAGTATGATCTTGTATCGTTTAGGATAATGTAAAAAGAACCTTCATTCAGTAACCCTTGCTTAGTTGAGAAAACATCGACACAGTCCACCCTAAAACAAAAAGTATCTATAAATCCCAGAGAAAAATCCCACATTAAATCCACATCTAGATTTGATATAAACCACATGCATAACCAGATACAGACATGAAAGTTATTTGTATATAAAATGAACATTCAATCAATTTAATATCTACCTTGATGTGGTCATATCAGTGTAATTAACTATTACTCAGTGATGCTTTCTTTAATTTTGGATGGCCTAACTTCATTAAAATTACGGTTCAAATTAGTATGTAGGCCTAACGTTACTGGCTGAAAACATTAAAATCATGTGCAGCTTTTTTTAACCGATTCTGGTCCTACTCTGATTTACGGCTTAGACCTAACGTTATCAATTTTGAGTTTGACAAAATTTATTGAACAGGGAACAGGGTTTTAAACACTCGGGCATATGTAGAAGTCTTTCTTAATTTTTTGTCTTTTGTCATAAGACAGGCAGGGGTTATTAAAAGACGTTTTCTTGTTTGTATTTAACAATGTTACCTAAACCTAGAAAACCTTTGTGCTTTCTCTATTGTGATCTCCTGTGTTTCTTTAGTTCTTTTTCCGAGAAAAATCTTATTCAAATTGAGTTTTTGGAGTAGCATTCAGCACAGAAATACGGCTGAGGTCTGAGTGTACACTGTATCTGCTGCTGTCATTTGATTTTGGAAGGTTTTTGTTAAACTTTAACAACCTTTTCTGCAAAGAGACAAAAAATATTGTTCAACTTCTATATCTACTAGATTATTTTTGGGCAGTTTCATTTGACTATGCTTAATGAAACTTACCTCTGGTTTATATGGTTCAGCTGCTTGTCATGCACACTTATATAGTCTTGTTTTGATTTATGGAAACAGCTTTTAAGAATTTGTGTTACTTTGTAGATACACACAAAGTGACAATTGTCCTTGATTAAATATCATGTGTATCAGTGTATCAAGTTATCCACATCTGAAGTTCTGACTGAGGTGCTGCCATTCTAATCTGTGGAAATTCTGTAAATGATGACATCATTTACCCCATAGTTGCCACACAAAGCATATTTTTTGGTGTCATTTTTCTTGAAATAATCTTTCTAGAATACTTTGACATAAAGTTTGATTTTCATCCGAATTTGTGTTTAAAAATAAAAATCCCCAGACTCATGAAAAAGAAAGAATAACTTCTTACAAACTACATTCTTAGACCAAAGTATTTGACCATGTTTTTTTACCTTTCCACCCCATTTCAATGAAAAATGTAAACGGTTGCAGGTCCAAGTCTTGTCCAAAGATTGAAACAGGGTAAAGGAGGGAGGGGGGGGGGGGGTGGGGGGGGTCAAGGATTGTTGAAAATTTGAAATATGTAACAAAGAAAAACAATAATTACAGTCAGCAAGGTTGGTATGTTAATGATGTTATACTTTTGATAACATGTGAAGAAAATGGCTACCCATATTTGAATAATAAGTTATATTGCTTTGGGAGGTATAACATTAAACATAACTGCTGTTATCATAGCAAATGATTAAATGTAAAACGGAATGCTTTTCTTGACCTAATTACTGTAGCAGTTATTACCATTGGTTTTGCGAGGGACTCCTTTATGAAAGCTCTGATCTTCATTTGCTGCCTAATGTAAATTTGTCTGTCTTCTTACAGGTGCCAGTGCAGAAGGTTATGGATGAGTTGGTCCAGCAGAATGTTGCTGTATGGAAATCAAGAACAAAAAAACGTAACTTGTAGGTTTTTTAACTTCCAACCCCTCTACTATAAGTTACATTCAGTCAACACCTAATAACCAAGTTCATGAATTTTGTCTTTCAAACCAAGTATTTACTATTTGACCACTGAAACACTTGCCATAACCAAATTCAAGAATTTTTAAAAACCATGAAATTATTACTTTGTGAAATGAACGATCTCTGATCATTTGAAGATTATTTACAGAATTACTGTTTTGAATACACACCTGAACAGCTTTCCATTGCCTGCATCAAAGTTGGACCCAAGTTCCATAAAGCGTGCCCCTTGTTTTTCACATGCATTTGCCAAGAGCGCATTATACATCACAATAAATTTGTTCGGTACTTCACTATAGATAAAGGAAGCATATGTACAATCACTCAGATTCATTGTTCATGTTTTCCCAGTGTTCAGGTATTAACAGCATTGGACATTATGAATGGGTATATTGGGAGCTAGTTCTCATGTTTATTTAATGAACATTTTTGCATAACAATTAAAATACTGTTAGTTTTGTGAAACAAGTGTAGCGGTCAGATATGAGGTTAGCTTTTGTATGGTTGTTGGTTGTGTTTGCATCATTAATTACTGCTGTTGTTACGTACAACCATGACCTTAAAATTGACTGAAACAATTAAAAATATATACCACTTGAGACTAACTAACTTTAAATTCCTAGTTTGCTGCATTCATAGTACAATGTAACGTTTGAAGCGATAAAGCTCAAGTTGCCTCTAGATGTTTTTAGTTCTTAAAAGTGCATGTCTTACGCAACAAAAATTGTAGCAAACCCCCAGTAGTGCCAAAACCCAGTCTACTACATCAGTAAAACTCACAGTTTCACAAACCTTTTCGAATTAAATTAAAATTATTTTCATTGAGGGTATGGGAACTTTAATTTACAACAATACACACTGAAATAATGTATTGTTTCTATGTTATCTCATCCAAGATTTTGGATTTTGTACATGGTAGACCAATATCAATCCAAAGTGTGTGTGTGAATAGGCCAAGGCCTGAGCCATTTTAATTTCAGTTATTCAACTTCTTCCTAGGGCAGTTGTTAACATTAATTGATTTTTAAACAGTTCTTTTCGCCGTAATTTCAATATGACAGATATCAAATGGATATAGGCCTATTCATGTATGTAGGCCTAAAGGGTTCTTGAACTTAGGCCTATATGCTTAAGTTTTCTGTCTCGTCTCTTTACCGCAGGCTAATGGACATCGATCGATATCCTCAGCGGTCTCAACCAACGACTTTCACCAAGTCAAATGCACTTGTTAGTAAAATGTGATTCATTGACATATAAAACAGTGACTCACAATCATATGTGTGTCTGTGTACCAAATTGTCAGTCACAAGAGTGACTGTTGCGAGTCAATTTACTTCAGACCCATTAACTTTGTACAAAGGCGAGTGATTGGGGGTAAGTAATTTTATAAGAAATGTCAGTCACTTAAGTGACTGAATGTTGGTCACCCACCTTGGTGCAATGAACCACCTTCAAGTTGTCATGGTGAGTCGCACCGGGTGAGTCACACAATTTACAAGTGCATAATTAAAAAGCCCAACTGTCCATTAAGATGCTTCTCCGTAAACCTTTTAATTACTGCATAAGTCCAACCATGTAATAGAAAACATATATGGAAAAATTTCTCTCATTTTCCCCAATAAAACGAAATCGAACTGACAACAATTAACAATTAGGCCTAGGCCTAACTTTTTAGGCTATGTTTTATAAATACGTAGTTCCATACCCCTCGGACCAGGACCTGTAGTTTGACAGCTAGCCCAACGAATTTACAGAATTTTAAAATTGGGAAGAAATCTCCCCACCTTTCCTTCCCCCACCTTCTCGCTCCTCGACCTTGTGTAACCCCTTTATTAATTCCGTCGAAAATTCCAGGTCAACTGGGTTGAACTAGGTTATCCTATTTGAACCCAGTTCAACCTAGTTCAAACCCAGTTCAGCCTTGTTAAAAACTTCATATGGGTTCAACTGGAATTTATAGCAGGGTTAGGGAAGGTAGTATAGGCCTAGCACTTGCTCCACAACATCATTGACTCCACTTTTTACATTTGATTAACTTTTATTTCGATTAACCTTATACCTTTAAATCCATTTGCGATTTCTGAATCTGAATAGCTTAAGTCGGCAAAAATCATTCTAGAGGACATAAACGCCAATCGAGCGTAGCAAAAGTATGAGAAAAAAATATATATATTAAAGAAATTAAAAAAATCATTTAACAAGCTTAGCAAGTTTAGCCTTGAAACAGTTTAGACTTGGTGCATGTACAATGTCCGATGGTAAAGCATTCCAATCTTTTAGATTAGAATTTCGTTATAAAAACTCTTTCTAGAATTTATTGCCAAAGAATAATTCAAAATTTCCCAGGGAAACCTTGAACTTCGTAAATATGACATTCAATTCAGTCTTATAACAATTGAATAGACCGCGCCCTGTAGTGGGCGCTGCCACAATATACGGTCAAAGATATGCTATGTGGGAAATATTAATTCCAGAGATGCGCCACCTATTTTAAGGTCATCTCCAGAATCCCATGCAACCTTTTTCAAGAAACGGATAATTGCAGGAGAAGGTAGCAACCGAGGTAGGTGAAAGTTTTTTCTTTTTACGGGTTTTAGTTCATAGTTGTTTCATGTATTTTTATGTGCACAAGCTTTAAACTGTTGTTCATGTAAAGCGAATCAGATTAGTCTTTGGTTGAGCCTAAAAATAAATATACATTGTATGCTTGGGAGAACTTTGTACAAAACCCATGAATGATTGATGGACCAATTCCTCCTAAAGATGGTTATGAAAATTCTCTGATAAAAGTTTACTGAAAATCGGAAGAAAACGGCCCAAAATAAAGAAAATATTTCGAAATTTACACGACAATGAAAAAAAAATTCTGAAATATTGAAAGTGATTTCCTAAAAATTGAATGAAATTTTCCGAAAATTGAAGTAATTTACCGAAAAATTGCCCCCAAAATGAACATTTTCTAAAAAAAGCACGAGAATTATGGAAATTTCCCAATAATTGAAAGGGATATCAAAAACATTGAAAGAAATTTCCCGAAAACTGACCGAAGATTGAAGAAAAATTGCCCCAAAATGATTTCCTGAAATTGCAATGCACCATGACGAGAATTGAGGAAATTGCCCAAATTTAAGTCCCAAACATTGGACACTTGAAGGAAATTCGTTGGAAATTGAAGAAAAATTGCCCCAAAATAAAGGAAGTTTTCCGAAACTTGCACGAAAATTAAGGAAAATTCCCAAAGTTTAAAAAAAAATTCCATGAAATTTCCCAAAAATTGAAGGAAATTTACACATGGAGGGGGTTCTGGTTATTATTGGAGTAATGCAAAATGTTGGAAATTTTTTCGGAGGGGATCCAATCCCCCTCCCCCCCCCCCCTTTCTCTAGATCCGCCCCTGCAATCTACAACAAGACAACTGTTTGCATCAGGCTGCAGCTGAGCGATGGCTACAGCATATTTACTGGATATAAGTCAGTCAGTCACTTGTGTCATCCCCTATTAGCTAAGTGCCGCATATTGTATTTTAAGGTCACAGACTTCAAAATCAATGAACTGCAGCAAATGGACAATGATTGGCACGTGTACTGTGTGCGCCAATGTGCATTTAGTACAGAAGATGTCCGACAACAACATCGATTCCATTAGTGCAGTAAAAGTGGAATACTTTTTTGCTGTATAATTAGTACGTTCAATTTTTCCGATTACAGGCTTTGTATTTATTGCCTATCTGCCTATATGGTCGAACAGAAATTAATTTGGCTATAAAAGTAGAAGAGAAGTTCTTCTACTTCCATGATTTGTCAAACCAAGGAGCTTCTACACAGCTCCTTGGTCAAACAGGGAAAGATTATTGACCCAGGTTGATTTTTCCAGGATACATATACGGCTAAATACAGGTAGGCCTACGTATTTTCATTTTCACCATGGCATATATCATAGACAATAGAGTGCTTATTGTTTAACAAACAAACAAATTGGTGTAAAAACCATGCAGTTGATATCTATCAGCAGTGACATAGCCAGACAAGGGAAGAAGGGAGGGGGGGGGGGGGAATCTCTACCAATATAATATTTTGATCCGTCGCTTCATATTATAATCCGTCGCTTCAAATTTTAATCCGTCGGTTCATATTTTGATCCGTCGGTTCATATTTTAATCCGTCGGTTCATATTTTGATCCGTCGGTTCATATTTTGATCCGTCGGTTCATATTTTGATCCGTCGGCTCATATTTTGATCCGTCGTTCATATTTTGCTCCGTCGGTTTATATTTTGCTCCGTCGGTTCAGATTTTGCTCCGTCGGTTCAGATTTTGCTCCGTCGGTTCAGATTTTGCTCCGTCGGTTCAGATTTTGCTCCGTCGGTTCAGATTTTGCTCCGTCGGTTCAGATTTTGCTCCGTCGGTTCAGATTTTGCTCCGTCGGTTCAAATTTTGCTCCGTCGGTTCAAATTTTGCTCCGTCGGCTCAGATTTTGCTCCGTCGGTTCAGATTTTGCTGCGTCGGCTCAGATTTTGCTCCGTCGGTTCAGATTTTGATCCGTCGGTTCAGATTTTGATCCGTCGGTTCATATTTTGATCCTTCGGTTCAGATTTTGATCCTTCGGTTCAAATTTTTAACCTTCGGTTCAGATTCAAATCCTTCGGTTCAGATTCAAATCTGTTAGTTCAGATTCAAATCTGTTAGTTCAGATTTTAATCCATCGGTCGTTCAGATCAGTGCCGTCGGTTCAGATCGGTGCCGTCGGCTCAGACCGGTGCCGTCGCTTCAGATCGGTGCCGTCGGTTTAGATCAGTGCCGTCGGTTCAGATCGGTGCCGTCGGTTCAGATCGGTGCCGTCGGTTCAGATCGGTGCCGTCGGTTTAGATCGGTGCCGCCGGTTCAGATCGGTGCCGCCGGTTCAGATCGGTCGGTGCCGTCGGTTCGATCGGTGCCGTCGACTCAGACCGGTGCCGTCGCTTTAGATCGGTGCCGTCGGTTTAGATCGGTGCCGTCGGTTCAGATCGGTGCCGTCGGTTCAGATCGGTGCCGTCGGTTTAGATCTGTGCCGTCGGTTCAGATCGGTGCCGCCGGTTCAGATCGGTGCCGTCGCTTCAGGTCGGTGCCGTCGGTTCAGGTCGGTGCCGTCGGTTCAGATCGGTGCCGTCGGTTCAGATCGGTGCCGTCGGTTTAGATCGGTGCCGTCGGTTTAGATCGGTGCGGTCGGTTTAGATCGGTGCCGTCGGTTCAGATCGGTGCCGTCGGTTCAGATCGTTGCCATCGGTTCAACAAGCTTTGACATTCCAGATGCTTATTATGTCTTTAGATTTTAAAAGGGCACTTTCTCAGAAGAAAAAAAAGGCTCTTCGGTAATAATGTATTAAACGTCCATGCGATTTTGTATTTAAATACATAAACTAAGACAGACAGAAAGAGAGAGAGAGGGAGGTGGGTTTTGGAGGGCACGTGATACAAAATAGGCTCGTTTTAAAAGTTTGACAACATTTACACAAGTTTGTAGTAAATTATTAAAAACCTTTCTTTTAAACAACCCATATTTTTCAGGGAGTGACGATAAACCTAACCATGTACAAATGTAAACGATAAAACATTATATTTCCACATCATGCGTTTTCACGGTTTTGTGTTTTGTATGTGTATTATAGCTCTCTTTGACATGAATTTTGACTTGTATAATACACCTTATTACTATGCGTTGTGACATACTTTTTTGCCATTGAAATATCAATTTTGCGAGAGCTTCCGGGGGCTTTTCCCCCTGGACCCTACCGGAACTTTGCATTGGACCCTACCAGGGCCCCTAAGCGGGCGCCTGAACCGATGGCAAAAAGTCGAGCACTTTGCGCTTTGATTTTATGTTTTATATATGGTGTATTAGAGCTCTCTTTCAAATGAATATTGACTTGTATAATACACCTTCTTACTATGCGTTGTGACATAATCTTTTGCCCATGAAATATCAATTTTGCGAGAGCTTCCGGGGGCTTTGCCCCTGGAATCCACCAGGGGCCCTTAAGCGAGCCCCTGGCCCACAAGTCGAGCGCCTTGCGCTCGAAGTGACACCTTCGGTGTTACCTCAACTACACCACTAAATATCTTGTTGGTTCAATTCAATTCTCCGCCACCCCTCCCCCCCCCCCCAATATAGAAATCCTGGCTACGCCACTGTCTATCAGTATTTCGTTGGGAATTTTTTAGGCTATATATTGCACCAGACTACACACAGTGCGTTGAAAAGTAACGTTGAGGTGTAAAGTGTGATCATATAACTGCAGATGCAAGACGAATGTTTATGTATTTTTTTTGAAATTAATTGCCAGTTTCTAAATGATTGGAAACAGTTTTTGTTAATCATTGAAATAGGGTATAAGTAAGTTTCATGCACTTTGAAAGAACAGTGCCCTTTTGCCCATAGCCTAACACTCTAAATAAAAGAAAAGCAATTTTTTTCATTTCACTGATGAAAGATTTTATTACATCACAATAACACTTTACCATATGAAAAAGAAAATTTACAGGAATATTCCTTTATATCTCATATCTTTTTGCAAATTGTTGTTATCATTGGCGCACAATTGCATTGTATGGTACACGCGTGGTATAAAGCTAAGGAGTGCTCATCCAATGCTTCTACTTACAAGGAAATTCGGGTAATCTTCATGTTTTCGGATAATTTTTCAGGAAATGCAAAAATCTCGAGTAATTGTTCGGGTGATCTAGGGCAGCTTAAAATTGGGATGGTAATAGGCTTTTTTTTTGTTTCTTCAAACTGCCAAATGGTTTCTGTGTATATTTACATCCGATTGTAGTACACTTGTATATACAGGGGTGGAGCTATAGTCTTACTTTTTAGGGGGCAACATTTCCTTGTGGGGGAGGGAAGAGGGAAACACTATTTTACTGAAGTTGTGCCAAATTTTAGATGGACCTCGTAAATATCTGGAGGCTTGTAAACTTTATTTCGTACGTATTTCTTTAAATTTTGGGAACTGGATACAAAATTACGGGAAATTTCGTGTCGCATCATTCGGGATTTGTTTTTGTTTTGTTGGAAGAGTGGACTGTGGAATCACTGTGCACACCTCCATCACAGGTATACCATTAAACTTGACACACCGGTGGGTAGGGCTTATCCACCATTCTCTTTTTAAATGGAGATACTTGTCCATGGGCCATTCTCTTTTTAAATGAAGATACTTGTCCATGGGGCCTATAGGCCCCATGGACAAGTATCTTCATTTAAAAAGAGATTGATTTGGAGTCCGGCTAATCAATTTAATCATTTGCATCTGAATCTGCATGAAAATAAGTCAAGCGATCAATCCAGCGATGTCAAAACAATATGGAAAGCATGAAAGGCAAAAACGTGGTGCTAAACTTTGACAGTCGCAAATAATAATTTTCGTTGTCGGAGATAATGTTTTTCGTAGTAGCAGATAATAATTCTTGTAGTCGGAAATAATAGTTTTCGCTGTCGTGTATAATATTTTACGTAGTCGCAGTAAATTTTTTCGCTGTCGGAGATAATATTTTTCGTAGTCCCAGATAAAGAAATTCGTAGTCGAAGATAATATTTTTTGCTGTTGTAGATAATATTTTCACAGTCGGAGATAATATCGAATCGAAGATAATATTGAAGGCGGGGTGCTCTTCAAAAACGTGTATGAAGCCAACCACGTGTACGTATTACTCGTTGTCATTTCTTACCCTATACTTTTTGCTTGAGCTAACGCGGATTGAGATTGAGGACATATTTCAAGTTTATTTAAATCTGTTTCCCGAGAAGGTAATAAAACTATCAATTTTAATCCTCTTTTCTATATATGATTCTTAATTGTTTTATCGTGTACTATTTCCCAGCTAGTTAACGTTACAACATGCCAACTGGCAACAGATGATGGTAAAATATCCTTATTAGGTAATGTGGGGCTAATCGAGTAAACAGACATATGTAAACAAGATCTCGTTTTTTGGAACTTTTTTCATAGGCATTTTTGAAAGCTTTCCTTTCAACTGGTTTGATTACAAATTAGGCTTAAAAGACATTGATCTTTTGTGTAATAAAGTCAAAAAAGGAAAAGATGGACAAAAATGTGAAAAATAGGCAATTTATTGCGAGACCAGGTCAGTAGAAACGGCAATTTGATAAAAAGAAATAGAAAGAAAAAAAAAAAGATTCCTCATTAACAGAAAAATGTTGGGCACATAAATCTAAATTGGCATGCACTGTTAAGATGGCACCGTTTAGGAAATTGCATAATATCAGTGTTTTCAATATAGGGACAAAGACCTGCAAGGGTTAAGGGGCGAAGCCTCCGGAAGTGCTGCTTTGGTGAAATTTCCTGAAAATTGAAAAAGATCCCGAAAATTGAAGAAGAACATGAAAAAACAAACCCGAAAATTTTAGATTTCCTAAAGATTGAAGAAATTTTCCAGAAAATGGAAGAAAGAAAAAAATTTGATAAAAAAAATCACCAAATAATAGAAGAAAATTTCCATAAAATAAAGGAAATTTCCCAAATATTTGCAGAAAATATCCCAAAAATGAAAGAAATTTCAAAAAAATGTTAACAAATTTCACAAAAAATTTCCAAAAATCGAAGTAGATTTCCATAAAATAAAGGAAATTTCCTGAAGAATAATTAAATTTCCAGAAAATGAACAAAATTTCCAGAAAATTGAAGAAAACTTTCCAAATATTTTCAGAAAATATCCCTAATATGAAGGAAATTTCCAGAAAATGTTAAGAAATTTCCAGAAAATGTTAGCAAATTTCACGAAAATTAAAGATTTCCCAGAAATTGAACGAGATGTCCCGGAAATTGAAGAAGATTTTTCGAGGAAAATAAATTCTTAAGACATCCATTATTGGTGGGCCGAAATGGTACTTGGTGGGACTTGCTTAAAATTGTGTAAATTCTAGGCAGGGTAGAAGGCCACGAAGCCCTTTGTGAGGACCCAGAGTTTCGCGGGCAGCCCTACTTGCCTACGTTTC
Organism: Chiridota heheva; assembly: GCA_020152595.1. Lineage (NCBI taxonomy): Eukaryota > Metazoa > Echinodermata > Holothuroidea > Apodida > Chiridotidae > Chiridota > Chiridota heheva. The sequence continues at coordinate 474,698 of JAIGNY010002085.1, forward strand.
TCGTGGTTTTGATAGCAGAAAATGGGTTTAAAATGTGTCACATGTGAAGGTGCTGGTAGGGGCGCTGGGAGCGAAGCCCTGGAATCCCTGCATTCTCGCGATTTTGATATTAGTAAACCGTAATATTTTGTCAATTCCAGGGTCGACGTCCCGGTAGGCGCCCATTGCACGAAGCCCCAGGAAGCTATAAGCGTTTTTGGTAGCAGAAGAATGCTTAAAATCGTGCCAATTCCACACTAAAGATAGTTAAACAGTTAAAAGGAATATATATTTTGAAACGAATGTTTAAATGTAGGATCCCATTGACTAAATATGTCTTTAGTTTGGGTCTAGGGATGGTTTTAATGTTTTTGATGGTAAGAATCAATCTTTTAGGGAAAACATTTTACAACATTGAGAATAAAAAGTATGCACAAATATATTCTCATGACAGTTTTTGAGCCCCTGCAGCATTCGGCATCCTCTCAAAAAGCTTCTACCAAGCTTTTACCTGAAAATTGTATGCACTTTATGGCAGGGGCAGATAATGAATATTGGCAAAAAGCTATCGCCATTCATCTACGAGTGCTACGAGGTCCGAGTGCAAAATTGAGGCACGCTCGAGTGCCAATGGTGGGGTTCGTGCGAAGTCCCAACAAAATTTGGTCTTTTCTGTGGAAAATTCATGCGCTTTTGGACGACAAAAATTAATAGTATAGGAAGAAGTTATTGATCAACACGTACATTTTTCCAAGGTCTAAAAAATATGTTCTCATGACGAATTTGGCGCCCCCTTGAGCACTTGAAGCCATCTCAAAAAGCTTCCATTTGGTGTAGTTGCCGCCCTGACCTACTGCCTCCACGCCACTAGAAGTGACGTCGTATAAAATAAAACTAGGGAACTGACCATTTTCCTCATTAAAAAAACGCTACTTGTGATCTTTTACAGTATTATCAGTTGACAGGGGCAGCGGAGCTGGGAGTGGCTGGGGGGCTTCAGCCCCCAATAATTTTAGGTGAATATGTGTTATCACGTTACCCGACCTAATTCGCCCCACAATATTTTGAACGCTCCGCTGCCCCTGCTTGATGAAATTTGTTATCTTACGTTGTAACTTATAAACACGTTCAGAGAGCTCCCTGATGTGTGGTGGTTTGAACCATGGAGTTATTATTTGGGATATCTCGATGGTTCAACCAGCTAGAGGTTTCATTGTATAGACTTCCTGCTTGAACCCTTGTATGTACATACGTCGCGTCAGCAAACAGCAGTTGCACATAATCAGTTCACGAGTGCAAAGTCTGAAGTTTAAACAGCCTAACAGCTAGCTAAGACGTAACTTTCATCGCTTAACGATGGCCATTGCGATTTAAAGATAAGTGAGGTCCGTTCAGTTGTTGAGTTAAGCGTTTACATCATTTCTGATCAATAGAACTACAATACTGTTGATTGGATAGTCCGTGCATGCTTTCCAGTGTTGTTCCGCTCTTTTGAACGTTGTAGGCTATTGGTAAACAGCTATGCCAATGATGCAGTGATCTGAGCTCAATTGATTTTAGTGTCAAAGCTATATAGGGTTATTAACCATCAAATCGATAGGGTTAGCTACCTTGGAGGGGATCCTAGAATGTATCACGACTGCAGTATCACAATTATAGCAATAGGGTCACCCGTAAACACACACTAACTTATGAGTGTTTCTATGGTCATCCAAACCAATTTTAAGACTGTGTAGACCCATACCACAAGCAATAGCCAGAAGCGAGCAAGAGAACAGAGTATACCAACGGTCCACTGTCATGGTGAAAAAAGTGTGTTAATCAAGATAATAAAACTGTTAATAATTGTATATGTTGTGTTGGTGTATCATCCCTCTTTTCGCGTAGTGATGAATGTCATTTGTGTAGTGACGAATGTCAAAATTAAAAGTATTAATTCCGCAAATTTTTACTGGGAACAATTATTACATAAAACACACTTGTCCGTTTCACAGTACCGTTTTACAGATTAAAAACTATGTCCTCTCGCTGACGCTGCGGCTACCAAAAAAAAGAGTAAGTTTCGTTTGAGATAAAAGGTTATATACAGGTTAACATCCGTTTGTACAAAAAAAAGAGGGGGTAGTTTAACATTGAATACTGCAGAACATGCACATGGCTGTATGCTACAGCCAAGTATTGTAAACTGCTACAAAGTGGACTGAAATCTTACACAGAGGAGGATGTGTTGATGTTGCATATTGTGACTATGAAAGCATTTGACAAAGTCCCTCATGAAAGGCTAAAACACAAGATGAAATTGTACAAAATTAGTGGTATATATTCAAAGTGGATTGAATCGTTTCTCTTTGGTCGCAAACAAAGGGTAGTCATCAGTGGTGAATGTTCAGAGTAGAAACCTGTTACGAGTGGAATGCCTCAAGGATCAGTTTAGGACGGATTCTATTTGTATTTTATATTAATGATCTTCCTCTTTCATTTCAAAATAATAGCACATCATATTTGTTTGCTGATGACACCAAAGTACTGTATTTCATGAGATAGCATCAACAGTAGATTGTGGACACTTTCAGAAGGATATATTTCATATGAATGAATGGTCTGAATAGATTGCCTATGTCGTTGCGAAGTCCTACATTTTTTAGATTTGTTTTGACCTGGTTGGTTTTCTTTCAAAATTCATGTAATACTTTTATTATCCTTTTCCCTTTTTCTTTATTATTTAGCTCCACCCACTGCACAGAGTGTAATGAGTGGAGCTTATTAATTCGTACGTGATCTCCCGTATGTGCCTGTCCAAAGTTTTGTGTTTAAATGCATCTCCTCCTAGATTTTAAGTTTTGCTCTTGAGATTTGGCTCAAGCGAGATTTTTGTATGATTGATAAAACTTGTATTTTAAATAAGAGATATTTCATGTAGTTTTTGATAGGTTTGAACATGTTCGAAGACTCTTAGTTGTTAAAACCGACCGGAAGTTGAAAAACTTTGCAAAACTTTATTTCCTTCTTTCTTTGATCGTGTTTCGAAATAACAAAGTAGTCTACGATATCTTCTCTCAATTTGTATCATTTTGAAGAGTTTTCTACAGTTCTTGATGTATTTCCTACTTTTCGTATAATTAAGAATGAAGAAATCCTATAAATTGTGAAATGAAGGAAAAAAAATTGGGTTGTAAAAAAAAAAAATTGGGGGGATAACAATGCTAAACAGGCTCTAGCAAGGCGAAAGGATTATAGAAATTGCCGTGATGAAAATTGCCGTGATGTGAAGCATAGGCTAGACTGATATTTCTAACAAATCATATACTTTGTCATGTGTACACGAACAATATAGAACGTAAAATTGTATTCTATTTCGAATTGTAAAAGTAAGTTTATTGATATATTTTCATATAAGAATAACATCAATTATGACCGTCAAAGCATGACATCAAAAATACCAGTAAGTCCATAAAATGGACTAAAAATAACAAATAAATTAACAGCTTTGTGTATATGATATTGTTTTTACACAAATTCGCAGCGAGCCGAGCAAACTTTTTGATTAGAGCAGTTCTTATCAAGGAATGTTTTGCATTAAAATATTACCGTAATGATCCTTACTTTATAACCGAACAAACTAAGAAAATCTGAGGAAATTTTTGATGGATTTTTCGGGAAAAAGCCTCTGTGGAGAAAGGATATGACAATTTCCATGACGTGATTCATACATACACGGGTAAATGTTCACTGTACAGCTGTATGAGCCATTGTGAATCGAATGTTTGTGTGTGATAATGGGTGGACCATTATGATGAGTATGATGAGACATGAGGTGCACTGTACCACAGTGGAAGTCTGGGAGTCACAAATGTGAAGTGGGAATGAAGCTAATAGCCCCAGTGGTGTCTGGCATTCCCAACCAATTACTGATTATTGTCATGATTTGAGACAATGTTTTGACCAGATGCTTTAAGTTATATTGCTAAATTATTATAATCTTCATGTTAACTCAAAAATGGCCTAAAAATTCAAATGATGTCAATTACAAAAATTGCCAACTATGAATCGAACCCATCACCAGTGCCAACAATGATTAAGTTAAAGCTCCGGAAAGGTAATTGTCAGGTTTCAGTATGTAATGGCGCTAAAAAATAGCTCTTTTAGCTGTAGACTAATCCTATTTGTGTTTTGTACTGGTACCGCGCTGGGCTGTGATATTGGTAAGGAGATCCTCCATACACATACATGGCTATTAGTTACATGTACGGACATGTCTTGTTGTTAATTATATCGCACAGTATTTTCCAATCAAAATTCGGACATTCTTTTATGAACATGAATGAGCAAATTTAATATATATGTATTGTATCGGATTGGAGTATTGAGTTCTTAATAAGTCATGACATAACATAAAAGATAACATGTGAAGTTGTTGTTTGATCATTTTCACTTGTCGTACAGTAGTCTAATTGTGCTACATTGCATCGCGGGGCTAGAACGTGATACTTGAATGCATTATACCAGACTAGCAGTATGAAAGCTGCATCAAAGAATTTAAAACTTAAATGCACTATCTAAGGATTAAGTTTTGTTGCGTTGGTAAACGCACGTGACATTGCGTCCCGGTGGTGTCACTTTCTCACAAAGTTGTACCCATGCTTGTTATGCAAAATGAAAATACCCTCTATTCTTGAAAATTTCAGTTGCATCAACACCCCTTATTTTGTGATTTCACAAACTTTCAACCTATAAAAATACCCCTATTTTCCAGTTTCAAGAACTAACACTATTTTAGTTTTCAAGATTTGTGTACCACTACAAAAAAAACATAGAAACTTTATAGTTTAAAGTAGAAAAAAATGAAGCAAAGTAAATTTGCTTTCAAACAATGAGAGTATTTATTAAATGAGTAGGGTTTACAGTGCTTACACAGTGTATCAAATTATATGCATAGATAAATAAAATTCATAATTGTACGTACACAAACAGCGTACTCACAATTTTCAGTTTCTTAAAAACTGGTGAAACTCGGCTTAAAAAGCAAACAAAAAACAGGCTCTTTGCCTACATCATACATGTCACTTTTACTGGGCCTACTACTAGTTGCTGGGCCTACTACTAGTAAACAAACTTTGCTCAGGAAGTTGTAAATACAACAAACTACTGTAATAAAAACTTAATTTACGTTCAGTAATGACAGTCTTACAGTAATGTTTACCAAATTATACCCTTAAAATCTAGATTTCAATTACACGAGTCAGTAGGCCTACACAATACACTACACCCACTGCACCGCCCCCCACCGCACAGCCCCCACGGCACCGCCCCCATGGCACCGCCCCCACCGCACCGCCCCCACCGCACCGCCCCACCGCACCGGGCCCCACCGCACCGCCCCACCGCACCGCCCACCGCACCGCCCCACCGCCCCACGCACCGCCCCACCGCACCGCCCCACCGCCCCACCGCACCGCCCCACGACCGCACCCACCGCACCGCCCCACCGCCCACCGCACCGCCCCACCGCACCGCACCGCCCCCACCTGCACCGCCCCACCGCACCGCCCACCGCTCCCACCGCACCGTTCCCACCCCACCGCCCCACCGCACCGCCCCACTGCACGCCCCACTGCACCATCCCCACCGCACCGCCCCACCGCACCGCCCCACCGCACCGCCCCACCGCACTGCACCGGCCCACTGCACCGCCCCACTGCACCGCCCCACCACCGCTCACCGCCCCACCGCACCGCCCACCGCCCCACCGCCCCACCGACCCCACCCACCGTGACCGCCCCACCGCACCGCCCCACCGCACCGCCCCACTGCACCGCAGACCGCCCCACTGCACTGCCCCACCGCACCGCCCCACCGCACCGCCCCACCGCACCGCTCCCACCGCACCGCTCCCACCCCACCGCCCCACCGCACCGCCCCACTGCACGGCCCCCACTGCACCATCCCCACGCACCGCCCCACCGCACCATCTCCACCGCACGCGCCCACCGCCCACTGCCCCCACCGCGCCCACCGCAACGCCCCCAGCGCACCATCCCCACCGTCCTCATCAGGAGAACAAGTCCTTGCTTTTTAATGATCTTTTCAACATACATTAGTTGTTCTGCTCCTTAAAGTTTCAAATAGTCAGACCCGACCTGATACATACTGTAACCAGGTCGGGTCAGACTTTTCCTCTTTATTTGCTTTACTCTGAAAACCTTAGTTGTTGTGGAAGTTGGTGCTGAGTATTATATTAGCAATGGATGAAGTCATTATTGTGTGGTTATTTTATTTAAGATAAATAAAGTGGTCTCACTATTTGCTACAGTAAGTTTGTGGTCATGATTTGCTGGAACAAATTTTCAAGGAGAGGGACAAGTTATGTTTAAAAAAAAATTGCAATGTCTTTCTTAAATCAGAATCATATCAACACATGACATGTTTTATGTTCTTGTTTTTAATTTGTTGGTGTCTTTAGTCATCAACACATTGGATGGAAGTGACTATTATGTTAAGACAGCTACAGTAGGAAACAAATGAATCTTGAGTGACATTGAACTATTCATGTTCATATTTTTGGGAGACCATGTGCTGTCCACATGGCATTACTAAAATAAAGAAATAAGTTAGGTAAAATAAGCTAAATGGTAAAGTAAGAAACCAAATTAATATTTTCAGGAAAGATTTTGCTGATTCAATTAAGCCTAATAAGCTATGTATTGCTCAATGCAGGTCAATTGAGAGTAGCTTGCCATAAGCATCACTGACACGAATAACACTGTTACTTCCCGTTCTTTTGTTTAATATTTGAGTGGATTCAGCACCTTATGTATTTGCACTTTTAACAGTTCGAAATGGATGTTACTTCGATTAGGGACATACGGTGTGATGCCATGTGGGACTTCTGGGTGGGATGCTATGTGGAACATAGGATGGGATGACATTTTTTTTTTTTACATTCAGTTATTAATTATGTTGTTAGAAAAAAATCAAAATAATCACATATAGAAATGAAGAAAGATAATAAAAAAAGTTATTGAAAGGAAGGGAGCCTAGCCAAATTTCTTTCAAGTTGGGGAAATTTCTTGTCAATATTTTCCTTCATTTTTGGAAATTTTTTGGGAGTTTTCTTCAAGAGGATAAGGGTTAGGGGTTAGGGATATGATTGAATACCCTCATATTCCTGGCATTTTGTCTGTCAAATGTCTTCAAATTTCTTTAGTTTTTAGGAAATGTCATTTTTCTGAAGTTTCTCTCAATTTCACCAATATGTTAAATAGATAGATAGATAAATAGATAGATAGATATATATATATATATATATATATATATATATATATATATATATATATATATATATATATATTTATATATATATATATATATATATATATATATATTTATAAATATATATATATATATATATATGTATATATTAATCTATTCTGCAACAAACACTCCAAAGTTTTGTACAATATGAAATGTGGTTATATTAGCATAAGTTGAAATTCCCTTTTATCAGTTTGTCGGAACTGTTATGTCAAGTGTTTTTTTAATTGTTCACCACAATTCTTTGCAGTTGGTTGTTATATATTCTGTTTATGAGTCTTTACTGAAATAAGATGACACTAAGAATTATGCTATTTCCACATTTATTTGCTTAACTCATCGGCCATGTTTGCCGTTGCAATAAGAACAAAGCATTGCCGTTCTAACAAGAACAGAGTTGAGAGGGCGCTATGGCTTTATAACTTATGTGATGAATGTACAACTGATACTACAATTCTGCCTTTCTTTTAAGATTGATTCTGTAAAAAAACATATTTGAAACAATTCATGCACTGGAAAATGTTGTATGAACTAATAAAAGTATATGTTTCAAGTTGCAAATAAAGTCAAATCAAGTCTAGTGTAATGTTTTGCTTTGAAAGTCCCATACGTATGGCGGGGGCTTATTTTCATTCACACCGATAAATGCAATTTCAATTTCAAAGACACCAATTTTACAAGTAAGGATAAAACAACCCCACCTCTAAGAACTAATAAATTAATATTTGAACCCAAAAAGGATAAAACCGTCAGCAAATATTCAATAAAACACAGAAAACCAATATATAAGGATACCGGAAATCTTTTGAGTATTTCTGATAGAATATCAATAATAATATGGTCTGAAAGTTATGTAGCAATCATCAATATAAATTATAAGTTTAGGATAACTTACAGATTTGCATTCAATAACCAATACAACTGTGAAACATGTGTGCACACCTAAATAAATCTAGAGTTCATCTGAGAAAGGTTCCGCTCGAATGTACTTCTTGGATGGTGGACGTCTAGATGGAAAATCCTCTGACGTCGAAACACTGGAAATATAGGAATACAGAATATGTTCACGTTGGCACAGATTTGTAACTTTGGAAATATAGGAATATAGAATATGTTCACGTTGGCAAATAGATTTGTAAGTTGCAAATAATCAAAATAACAGTTTCAGTCTATGGAATGATGAGTAATGATCAGAGTATTGAAAAGAGGTTATTTCTGATGCATGCTTTTCAATGTCCAGCTTCAGTACAGTAGTTTAAAAATCTGACTTCCCACAAGATGGTGATGGATTATTTCCAAACAATTATTCAAAGTTTCTTCCCATGAACTGCAGAGTAGCAAAATGTTTGAGTTAAACAAAATATTATTTCAAATTCAAGCTGCAAAGACGATCGGAAGAATATTGTCTGAAACAAGACTGGTTAGACTTCTCGATAATTTCTTCTTTTAATAGATTCTGTACTCAGTTGGTCGTTTGAGTTCTTCTCTCAACAGATGTTGTACTTGGTTGGGTTGAGTCAACAGATTTGTACTTGGTTGAGTTCTTGAGTTCTTCTCTCAACAGATGTTGTACTTGGTTGGTCGTTTGAGTTCTTCTCTCAACAGATGTTGTACTTGGTTGGTCGCTTGAGTTCTTCTGTCAACAGATGTTGTACTTGGTTGGTCGTTTGAGTTCTTCTCTTAACAGATGTTGTACTTGGTTGGTCGTTTGAGTTCTTCTCTCAACAGATGTTGTACTTGGTTGGTCGTTGAGTTCTTCTCTCAACAGATGTTGTACTTGGTTGGTCGTTTGAGTTCTGTCAACAGATGTTGTACTTGGTTGGTTGTTTCAGTTCTTTTCTCAACAGATGTTGTACTCAGTTGGGCATTTTTAGTTCTTCTGACCAGCACATCCAAAATCGGTGATATTTAAAACATTTTGATAGGAAGTAAAAGTATTTTAAGAAATTATCAAACATGAATCAACAAATTCCTGTCTATAAAATTTGCAGGGAAATACCTGTCTTTAAGCATCGATGCCATTTATAACCTTCCTTGAAGCATATCAAATCTCTCACTTTGAATAAAATGGCTCTCAAGGACCTTTACAATAGAGAGGTCACTCAATGACATGTATTTAACACTAAGTTGTCTCATACAATTCTAGGTAGAAGGGACTTATTATCCTCTCTGGTCATTTTTATTACCAAAAATGGTAAAAAGCAATCCTTCTTCCAAGTAAAAGAAGTTATTCCCAAGATGCTATTCAAGTACATTTGAAGTAGCATGTTTACTATAAGGAGACATTTTCAGCTTCTTAAATATGTATATATGTATTTATGTATGTATTTACATGTATGTATGTATTTCTGTGTGTATGTACAGTATGTATGTGACAGAAGCTTGTATACATAATATCTTAAGAACCGTGTGGTAGATTTATGTCATACTTCTTATATGGATGTATTGTGATCTGTAAATGAGCCCTATTGTTTTTGGTGCTGATGTCATGAATATTAATTAGTAGGCGAGCTAAATGCACAATTCTGTGTACAAGCTTGCAAACACGATATCTCAAGAACCGTGTGGTGGATTTATGTCATACTTGGTATATGGATGTGTTGTAGATGATATCCCTACTGTTTTTGGTGTTGATGTAATGAATATTACTCAGTAGGCGGGGCTAAATGTAAAATTATGTTTACAAGCTTGTAACCACGATGTCTGAAGATCATTAGGGTAGATTTATGTCGGCTTGGTATATGGGTGTGTTGTGGTCTGCAGATGATCCCTATTATTTTTTGGTGCTGAATATTAATGGGAAGGCAGGACTAACTGTGAAATTCTGTTGATGCTCATATTTCCGCAAACCCATGTCAGATTTAAATCAAACTTGGTATGATGCTGTTGATAAAAGCAAGGATGATACAGGATCCCATAGAATGTTGAGTTGTTGACTTCATCATTATTCATGTCAGATGGGAGCCAAATACAACTTTTCCTTGGTTGTTGTGATTGTGGCTTGTAGCTTAAGGCAAAAACCTTAACACTTAAACAAGCAAGAAAATATATACAAATTACATGTTCCAGTATGATAGATAAACTAAACGTGTAATTAGAACACAACATTTAAAGATATACGAAGAAGAAAAAAATGCTTCTGATCCAAAGTTGGCATCGGAACCACGTGGGATTTCTCCCTCTGGTCTCACTCTTCTTGATCTGATTTTCCATCAAAATACTTTTTAATCATATTGACACGACATACTCTTTTCTTTTTTCTTCTACCAGGAGTCAGGATAATGTATTCAATGTCATTGACCTTTGTCTCAATGACATATGGTCCAGCGGTATCTTGCCTGAAGTGGCTGTCCTGGGATTGGCAAAAGGAACACACTTTTATCACCAGGCTCAAATGTTCTGATTTTTACATTTTTGTCATACCATTTTTCCATTTTGCTTTGTGACCGTTTCAAGTTTCCTCTGGCGAGATCACATGCTTTTTGCAGCCTGAATTTGAATGTACACACATAGTCTAACAGATTCATGTCACCTGAATCAGTCAACCACTTTTCTTTCAGCATTTTCAATGGTCCACGAATTGAGTGACCAAATACCAATTCAAAGGACTCAATCCTAGAGATTCTTGCACTGACTAGAACATCAGAAAATGACCTTTATCCCAATCCTTATCATTATCATGACACAACGTTTTAATCATGTTTATTCAATGTTTGATGGAATCTTTCTTGAGCTCCCTGACTTTATGGATGATACGTACTAAACGTTACTTGTTTAATACCAAGTTTATATACATGTTGAGATAACTTTGACATGAAGTTACTACCTTGATCTGTTGATCTGACTGTACAGACTTTGGCAGTATCACTGCCAGTGTTACTGACTTTGGCAGACTTTAACATTTTAATTACCAACAAGAGCTCAAATTATACAGAAATATTAATTCCAATATTATTTCCAAAAGAATATATCTTTAGAATTACAGAATTTGACAAACCAAAAAACAAGAAATAACGGCTGAACTTATTGGTTAGAGTTTAATTTATGGTCACTGCGCATGTCTCGATATTCTAAGCGGGAGATTACCTGATCGGGACCGTGGAGCGGACTGTTCAATTTGATTTCTTTCTGATTTTCTATATCTTTGAGCCTTAACTCTTTTTTCTTTTTGAACTTGAAATTCCATCTCTTTCACAGCGTTTTGCTTCTGTATCTGCAACTCTAATTTCTTCAACTCTACAGTGTTGTCTACTGATGAGACGGATACATTTAGGTCTTCAAGACAAGCTTCTAATAACATAAATTCATCAACCATAAATTCAGCAACTAATCTCTTGATCTGATCCTTTTGCAAGTTACTCTTGAATTCAATGTTGAAGAATTTTGCCACTTCAACTATTTATGTTTTGTTTAAGGAGTTCAACTCATCAACAGTGGACGAAGAAGCCACAAACTTATCCAATTCAAACGGCATTTTGAAATGAACGGAAAACGTTTGACGGTTTTCAAAATTTGAAAATATAATTTGAAAATCTTGTTTAATTCCCGGACACAAGCCCCCAATTCTGTTACGAAAAAAATTTAGAAAAGTAACAGGCCGGGTAGTAGGCCCATCGTATTTAGAGATAGAGAACAGATTGACCCAGCGGGGCCTCTATCGCAAATTCGGAATAACGGTGAGCCGTACCATGAACCATCAAGCTGCTTGCTATCATCAGATCGTGGAATGGTATGAAACATATCAATGCAAAATACGGCTGGAAAGCCTCAACTTTTTAATTCTCCTTCCCCCTTTCCTTCCTTCTTTGTTTAGTTTTTTTTTTTGGCACTCAACTTTTTTTTCCACCCTGTCCCCCACGGAACATACCTGTTTTTTTATATTTTTTTATTTAAAGACCACTGGTACTCACGCTTCCCTAATGAGGAACCCACAATGAGGAGTTCGGTGGACCTTCCAACTGCACTTCGATCAGAGGATGCTGCTCCTCGAAAGCATGGCGGTGCACGAAAATTGTCCTTCGTTCCTGCTAGTGTGAGCACGTAGGAATGGGGTCTTTTTCATCCCAGTTACATAGAAATAATTGTTACCAAGGTCTCGTGGGTCGTGGCTGCTTGTAAACTGAAAAAACACGATGGGCACTTCATGCTGTTTGCTATGAAGGGCGCTTCCCACCCCGTATGATAAAAGGCGGGGAGATGATCGCCGCTGTGGTGCAGGTGTTTATAATTTTCTTTTTCAAATATCTATTTTCGCAGAAAATCAAAATGAGTGCGAAGAAAACCAGAAGCATTTGGCATGACCCCGATTATTATGCAGCATCATTTGGGGCGTTTAAAGCACGATACGCCAAAGACGTTCGCGAAACGTGGGTCGAGACAGTTTTCCCTCACGCTGTGGCAGACAAGATCAGCATCGATCAAAGCCAGAATGATGAATTAAAGGTCCTGGGGGTTGGAAGTGGCACAGGTAAGATCAAGACTGCATGGTATGCCTCAAAAGGGCGAACAGATTTTTGTCTATGGTTTTGATTTCGCTCTCAATCCCCAATCCTCCCCACCCAACCCACACCTAAGAAATAATATATGGATCATCCTGAGGGTGACATTGTCCAGTCAGGATTCATGAACACCTATTTTGCTGCAGATGTATATCAATGGTAATGCAATCTTGCAATGTATAGCCAAAGAGCTCTTCCGAATGGATTTTGTTTGAACCTTGTGTTTACACATGCAGTGACTCTCCACCTAAATTGTAAACAGAAAAAGTTATTTGAAGAAATATCGTAAATAATAAATAGTTAATGACGGCCTTGAACCACCGGTATATTTACAGTCAACACTCTGGAGTCTATATGGTGAAAAATTCCAGAACAATCGATATTTGAAATTTAGATATTGGATAACAAAATATAACAAATACTTTGCTTGGCCGTTTCAAATACCAATTTTCTGTTGATCTGCATTTGCATAATCATATATCGAAACATGTAACATCGACATGATAGTTTTCATGCACGGTAAACCACTAACTGATATAGAGCAATTGTACTGTTAATCAAAAGGGAATATTTCACTTCATTCCAGTATACTTTAGCAAGGCCACTGCAAAGTCTGAAAATAGGGTTACCACCATAGGCAGGTTAGGCAGCGGAACCGTGTACAGGGGGAACTTGCCCCAACCCACTTTTCTTAAAAAGAAAAGTGCCTTTTTCAGAGCGAAAAAGTGCCCTTTTTCTGAGAAAAAAAAGTGCCCTTTTTTAGAAGGAAAAGTGTCCTTTCAAAGAGGACAAGTGCCTTTGTAGAGAAGGAATGTGCACTTTCAAATGTTGAAAACTTTTCCTTCAAAGACTTTACATTTCGTTAAAGAAAGGAACACAAGTATCACCCTGAAAAGACTAGAAATGTGAAATTTCACTAGCTTTGCGCGCATCCTATATTCTGAATTTTCTCTAGGACAAAGTTGGGGGCCCTATATATTGGACTTTTTCATACTTAAAAAGCCTTTGCCTCTGCCTACCTTTGTTTTCCCAGCTTATATTTTGTACAACCTCTTTAAAATGGGGCCGTTTTAGAGTGCGAGCTACCCCAAATTTCATTAGTGGGGTATCTTTGAAATGGGCTATACAGGGCAAAACTTACTATTTGGACCAGGGGCATTGTCATGACATAAACTGAAGTGCCCTCACTCATCTTCTTTGTTTGTAAATTTTAAAAGGTGCCACTTTAACTGTTTAAAGAGATTAAAAAAGTGAAAATATATTGAAGTCCCTTATTGTAATTGTTTAAGTGACAAATTAAAGAAAAATAAGCAAAACCATGCAAAATACTCCAAATTTCACTCGTGGAGCGCCTTTAATGTGGCATTTGGCAAAAAAAACCATATACTGTAATGGGGACCCTTGCCACAGCAAAAAATGATGGCCTCCTCTAAGAATCTCTTAGTGCCTTACTTGCTTTTCACATTATTTTAGACCTCAATAAATATATTGTGATTCATGACCAATGCAATTGGCTAATCATGATATATAAGTCTTAATCCTTCCGATCTCAAGATTTATGATCTATACATTTTCCAATTGCTGACCAAAATGTCTTTAAATTATTAAGATTTCAATTTAAAAAAAAGGGGAATGGGTCACCTGTAAATTTCGGATCAGTCTCCGGTGTGTGTGGGTATGGATGGGGGTTGATGCATATAAAGCTATACTGCTATGCTACATGCTTTGAAAATACGACAGTTGGAAAGTGCCCCTCAGATCCTGTCCTCCCCCCCCCCCCTCCCGATTGAAACATCTTCCGCCGCCTCTGGTTACCATTTTTTACTTATCTTCATATGTACAGGTAAATGGCCATTTTTTTCTGATCCAATTAAATGTAAAAGGACGTAATATAAATTTTGAAGAATCATGTTTACCCAAAAAAAAAATTTTTTATATCCGTATAGATGTATAATTGATGTTTTTGATATAAAAAGTGTCATTGCTCTTCGTTTCGCCTGGCAGCCTGACCATTTCCACGTGCATGTGAACCCGATTGTTTCTCACCGTGTCTACTAAAGTGACGTCACCTGGTCATACACAGTTCCTTTTCATGAGTTCTTGCCCTTTTTGCGAACAGGCGACCCTGGAAGAAGACCGAAGTTAGTAAATAAAGAACCATGTTTCTTGTTTGAATGTTTTTTTTTCTGGTGGAATGAATGTATACACCGCCATATTTTGATCATGGGATAACCTTTAACCTTCGTTCTTTTGCCAAAAATTTCAGGTGAATTTGATTGTAAATTGCTGCAGCAGCTTCTTAAAAGGTATCCACGGATTTTCAACTCTGTTTGTGAGCCATGCGCAGACCATATCAAGAAATATGAGACCTTAATGACAGAAAAACCTCTACCCGGAGTACGGTCAGAATTTATGCAAAATACAATTGATCAGATGATAAGTATTCATGGCGAGAAGAAATTTGACTTCATCAGTTCTGTACACTCCCTCTATTATGAAAAGGACCTAGGTCAGACCGTGTTGAATTTAGTCAACAGGCTTAACAGTGGTGGTGTGATGGTCATAATCATTCTTGCAGGTAGGTCATCACATGCTGTATTTAAAGGTCTTTGGACACATGCACGAAATATTTCATATTCATTTCTGCCTCATATAATCGATGCCTTGTTATATCAAATTTGTCCCTTTGTAAGAGCATGGGAATGCTCACTTCTCAGGGGAAAGGAGCCACCCCACCCCACTTCCAAAATAAATGTTTTGGCAAACTGATAAATAAAGCAGCCTGAGATTTATCGGTTTGGGACTATTTTACTTCAAATTTGACCAAATTTCCACTTGACCATCCCTAATTAAGGGTTCTGTCCCATACCTTATGGGCCTTCATCTCCTGCTCCCTCATGTCATGCATGAGAAATACAACCTAGGACGCGAAATTTTGTATCTCGATTGCAAACTTTTGTACCACGATTGAAGATCTAGATGGTCGTGCGGCTTGACACGTCACCAGTACATATCAGATCTACCATGGAGCTATTAACTATTATTGGCAGTTAATAACTCCATGGATCTACTAGTAACTTCAGTAAATATCAGATCTACTGGTGACTTCAGTAGATATCAGATCTACTGGTGACTTCAGTAGATATCAGATCCACTGGTGACTTTAGTAGATATCAGAGCTACTGGTGACTTCAGTAGATATCAGAGCTACTGGTGACTTCAATAGATATCAGATCTATTGGTGACTTCAGTAGATATCAGATCTACTGGTGACTTCAGTAGATATCAGATCTACTGGTGACTTCAGTAGATATCAGATCTACTGGTGATTTCAGTATATATCAGATCTACTGGTGATTTCAGTAGATATCAGATCTACTGGTGACTTTAGTAGATATCAGATCTACTGGTGACTTTAGTAGATATCAGATCTACTGGTGACTTTAAGTAGATATCAGATCTACTGGTGACTTCAGTAGATATCAGATCTACTGGTGACTTCAGTTGATATCAGATCTACTAGTGACTTCAGTAGATATCAGATCTACTGGTGGCTTCAGTAGATATCAGATCAACTGGTGACTTCAGTAGATATCAGATCTACTGGTGACTTCAGTATATATCAGATCTACTGGTGACTTCAGTAGATATTAGATCTACTGGTGACTTAAGTAGATATCAGATCTACTAGTGACTTGTCATGCAATTTTCTTGGGATGACTCTGCCTTTAATTATAGTGTTAACGGAGAGAAATATAGTTCCGAGTTTTAGCTTCATCAACATATATATTGGTCCAGCCAACTATGTATATCACTTGAATTAGATCAATGATTTATTTCCTACTGTGCTTTTTGAAATAAAATGAAATAAATAAATATCAAGAAGTGATGATTGTGTGAACAGATGAATGGCGTTTGTCAGCAAAAGTAGTATTTAATGAGCCTTATATGTTCTCTCTTAATGTAGTCAATTACTAACACGCAATTTAATCATTTCCTCGGGATAAAACAACCGACGCTACATTAAAATAAAAAGAAGCCTATATATATATATATTAATTTAAAGTCTCGTATTATTGCGTTCTACAGGAGAAAGCGGTTTGTTTCGTCTTTGGAGTAAATTCCCTGATTTGGCAGACGACAAGATGAACCACATTTCCTCCAGGAATATCCAGGATGCCCTGACCTCTAATGATATTCTATTCGAAACGATAACCCAGCCGCATCACGTGGACATCACCTGTTGCTTTGCAGAAGAAAAGAACGCTGACGGCACCTTAGTGATGGACTTTTTGGCTCACGTCATTAACTTTCAGGAGACAGCGTCACCAGAAGTGGTTGAGGAGTTTGTCAAATTTGTAAAGTCACCTGAGTACTACAAAAAACCTCCGACGGGAGATGGTTGTTCAATAATGACTGGGATGCCATTATTGTTCATAAAAAGTAAGAGTCGGTTTTCAGAGTTGGTTGGAAATTTATGGAAAGCCTGAGAATTTGACAATTGTATATTTTTCATGTAAGCAACATTCAATTTTACCGTATTCTTCAGTTATTCTAATATAGGCAAACGGTATATGGAGTTCAGTTCAGACAGCATGGTAATGCTTGACAGACCCGCACAAGTCTGAAAAAGCAAAACGCATGGAAATAAAACGCATTGATGTCACAACAGAGAAATGTCAGTTTAGATATCTTATTGCCTGATTGTAATCCGACCATGGATACCCCAAAATGATTACTATTATTTTATTTTTTTATCTACCATCAGAAGAAATTATTTACTTGATATATTTGTTTTGTCAATATTTTTTTGCTTTTCTAACAGTCTAACTACAAGTAATAGTTGCCTAATGTATTTGTTATAGTAGGTAAGTATTAGATTTTAGGATTAAGAGATCGTAAACATTAGAAACATATCATCAAATGCATGTAGACAAATTGGTCTGGACAATAACCTTTTTACCCGGAGTCAAGTAGAAAAAGAAGAAATAGAAAAACTAGTTCACGAAGCTACTTCAATCTCTACGGTCAGGAGAGGAGAGCGGTGTAGGATTATGCCATCAAATGGAAACATGATCACGTATAAGATTAATTTACGCTAAAAGGAAGATGATATATTGAAGAAATATGTGGTTCCTGTTGAATGTCGGAAGAACTGAAGAGGGGGATGGGGAGTCGTAGGAATCTATCGACTCCAGGTTGTTCCCATTATTATGAATTTCACGTCATTTTGTTAAATGTTTCCAATACAACTTCACAGAAAGCGAAATAATGTAGATATCATATATAGTACATTTTGTGAATGTGTAATTCTACTCCAAGCATGCCAAGTTAAAATCCGTTATTTGGTTATCGCAAAACAGTCAAAGACAAAAACAACACAATTTTGGGAAATTTTGACCCGTTTTTGATCAATTTTGGCAAAAATTTCCCCAAAACTAGCCAAAATTTCCCTATTATTGTCCAATATTTCCCAGAAATTGGCCGAAATTTCCCAGAAATTGGCCGAATTTTCCCGAAAATTGGCCAAAATTTACTGAAATTGAAGAAAAATTTCCCAAACTGAAGGAAATATCCCTAAAATTGTCAACATATCTAAAATTGAAAAAATTTCAAGGAATTTCCTGAGTAGCAGCAAATTTTGATGGAAACTTTATTTACCAGAACAATATTTCCACTTGTCACCGGAAATTTTCTTTTATTTTTGCCCCTCCCTCCCTTGCCCCTACCTATATGGCTGCATGACCCACACAAAGTTGAAAAATAAAAATGAGCTCTTTTCAGATGAGAAGTTGCTAACATATGTCTTTTTCAAGATGAATAAACACCAACTTAAATATTGAGATTGTCATTTTTTAAAATGTTGTCAAGTCAATTTAATTTTGAAACGTTACAATAAACATGTACATTTTGCATGGAAAATAATTTGTGCTAGCTTCGCGTGTATGCTGTCCACTGCACTATATAGACTCCTATACTTACAAATTGTGATTTTAATTACATCTCTCATTATTGTACACATACACCTAGATCTTTGCGTTGACGTGAATTCAAACAATCATCCTTTATTTGAGACTGATTTTACATACAATTTTTGTATGGGGGTGGGGGCTGAAGAAATAACTGGTGAAAATTAAAGGCGACATCACATTCATATTAAATCTTGTACACTAACTCCCAACCATATTGGTACATAGTGTTAGGCATAGTGTAGGAAGGGTTACCTCTCAAGAAGGTGGGTGAGGGGGAAAGAACCTCAATAATTTCCTGGTCAAAAGTGGAAAAATTACACTAGTAAATTAAGTTATTCTTCTTCAATTTTCAGAAAATTTCCTTTATTGTCGGGAAGTTTTCTTCATTTTCGGCCCCTTTCCTACGAATTTCCGTAAAAAAAATCTCATTTTGGTGCAATTTTCTTAAATTGATTTTCGAGAAATTTTGTTTATTTTTGTGCATTAATTTTTTTAGATTTTGGAAGAAATTTCATCTTTTCTGGGAACTCGTTTTAAAATTTCGGTTATTGTTTGACAATTTTCAAGAAATTTTATTCATTTTCGGGCACTTAACTCAAAAATTTTGTTAAATTGTTTGACAATTTTAAAGGAAATTTTCTATACTTCAGGCAATTTTCTTCGATTTTGAGGACATTTTTGTCAATTTTCTTTAGTTTTCAAAAAAATAGTTTACTCAAATTTGAAATAATGCTACCAAATTTCCTTTCGATTTTACCTTTATTCTGGCGATATATTCTTCGTTTTTGGGTAATTTTGTTCATTATTGGTCACTTTCTTTTAAATTTCGGAAAATGTTTGTCAATTTTAAGTAAAGTTTGTTCATTTTTCGCAATTTTTAAGAAATTGACATTTAGTCATTTGTAGGCAATTTTCTTTAAAGCTTTGAGGTAATTTGTGTCAAATTTAATATGTTGTTAAATTTCATATAATTTTACCAAATTTTCCTTCACTTTTATGTTAATAATATCCCAATTTTACCTCCTAACAGGAAAAACAGGAAGGTGAAATCCTTTAAGGTAATTTTTCCTTTTTTTGCATCAGCAAAAATAGGGGATAATTCTCCCCCCCCCTTCCCGCCCCAGCCCCACCCCCTCCTGTCTCCACAGTCCCTGTAATTAATGTGGATATTAATGTATCCATCCCTGTATGTTTGGAAGGCATGATTCATGAATGAAATTGCAATGATTTGAATAAAAAATGTGAGCAAAAGATAGAAGTGATGTCATATATAAAATTGCAATGATTTGAATAAAAAACGGGAGCAAAAGCTAGAAGTGATGTAGACCTATTTTCTATTCTTGTAATCATCTGATGATTATCTTGAAATTATCTGAAAATAATCAGATAGCGTTTGCCATCGCAGATATATTCATTTTGCGCATAGGTGGCGGAATTGAATTATTGATATCACTAAATGAACTATTGATATCACTAATTGAATTATTGATATCACTAAATGAATGATTGATATCACTAACTAAATTAAATCAATTAGTGATATCACTAATTTGAATTCTTGATATCATCAGTTCAATTCTTGATATCATTATTTCAAATCTTGATATCACCAATTGAATTATTGATATCACTCAAAGAATCATTAATATCACTAATTAAATTATTGATATCATTAAATCCATAAGTGATATCACTAAATCGCATAAAATAAATACTGAATGAAAAGTAAAACGGATTGTCTATGGCAAGCCGTTTTCCTTTTTATTCAGTATTTAATGATATCATTAAATACTGAATAAAGAGTAAAATGGCATAGATCGTCACCACTAATTCGTCAATCATTAATTGCGCCCCCAAAAGTGAATCGATGAAATCAAGAATTCAATTTTTGATATCATGAAATGAATTCATGATATCAAGGATTCAATTATAATGATATCATTATTTAGATTCAATGATATCATTCAATTGAATTAAGGACATGTCGAATTAATGATAATAATTTCATGATAGTATTTAGAGGGGACTATTTGGACCCCGACCAATTAGAAGCCAGCTTTGCTATGACGTTATAGCTTCGCGTACTTTTCTTCTGATTGGTCAGCGACCGTATAGTCGCCCCCGAGATTTTTCCTCTAGGTCATCGGATTAGGTTACAAGATATTCTCGTATTGTTCTGCAGTGTCCTTTTAGCGAGGTGTACAGCTTTTCCTGACTAGATGTGTCATGTGATTGTAGGATAAAAGTACCTGCCCCAACCAACGCAGGATACCGTAGGAGGCAAGCCATGGTAGCTCTTTTCCCTCCTTTCGCCCTCATTTGGGTTTCATCGGATCTTGAGTTATGAATCTTGTCATCCATCAGATGGTGAGGTTTAGTTGAATTACCCATATATATGGATCATCGGATTGCCATCACAGAATATTCTCGATTGTTCCGCAGTGTTTTTAGCGAGGTATATAGTTTATTCGCATTTACTTAATGCTGACTTATGATTGGTCGGGGTTTATTTAGTTACCCCTAAGATTTTTTCATCTGGGTCATCGGATTGCGTCAGAGGATGGGAGAGTTTTCAGGAAACCGTCTGAGAAGTGTTGTTTGCGGTCAATTGAGGGTCATTTTGGAGAGGGCACAGAAAACTCCCACCCCAGGGGGATGGTTTTCAGGAAACCGGGCCCCAGGGTACGTTACCCTGGTATTATCCATTCAAAGGTGGGGATATTATGATCACTCATTGTCGCCCATTTCAAAACAATAAACTATGATAATCTGTTGATTAGAATTCTAGGTTTGTCAAAGAGTTTAAGTTGATTAAACTGTAGAAGGTATCAATAATATAGATAAATCGCCTTGTCACAATTAACGTTAATATCGGGATAATGTCGTCACAATCTACTGAGTCGCATCATTCGAGAAGGCATTGCACATGACTATTGAGAAACAGTTTTTTTTCTTTTCTGAAACTTGTCATTTTGAGAACATATTTTTTGTTTAAATGTGATTGAACCAATCACTCCAATTGTTTTCGGTCTGAACTACATCATTAATCTGATTAATCTGCAGTCTATCAGGAGGAACACCCTTGTTGGACTTTGACGACCTTCTGGGGGTTTCCATTTTCTAAGATAGATTGCTCGGTTGGCTCCATTAAAGGGGGTAGAATTATCCTCATGGGGATCAATAACTCGGTCGCTTCCATTCCGGTTTGTATGTAGAAGAGGTTGATTAGGTAACGGAATTGGGATTAAAATGTTTGATTCAGAAGATGGAAGATTAGTGTCTCCGTCAAGGACACAAGATGTTTTGTCAGTGAAATCATTGCAGGGTTCTATGTCATTGACATCATCAGTAGTGGGACTAGGAGTGGGAGTCAAGTTTCTCCAATTGTGGGGTCATGAATAGTAGTATCAGGTCTGTTGTGGTTAAAGTCGTGAGGGTTGTCATTCTCTCCAAAAGGGAAAATGCATGGGATGATTTCATTTCGATGAAGCATTTTTACTTTGTCACCACGTTCTTGCTTCAATTTGTTTATAGCTTGAGGGGGTTTGGGTTGACATATGATAATGTATGGTGTAGGTTCTCATTTGTCTTTAATTTTCTATGAGTTGTGGTTACGAACAAGAACCCTTTTACCGGGTAGAAGGGGGACTTCTTTTGAAGCTGTATCGTACAGTTTCTTCTGGGCGTGCGAAGCCTTTTCAACATTGCGTTCAACAACTTTGTACGTATAGTGCAATCGTCGCCAATGTTCTTGCACCCAAGGCTTCTGCGAGCCACCAGACTGATTTGTTGGTAAAAACAATTCTACCAGCAAATGAGCATTCCTTCCAAACATAAACATTAGAAGGACAAAAAGGGGCTGAAACCAGTTAAACTATGTGATAACGTGTTGTAAGCATGTTCCAATTCTGAGAGATGGATTGCCCAGTGACGTTTCTTCTCATCCGACATGGTTCCAATCATTTGAATGAGGGTGCGATTGAGCCGCTCACAAAGGTCATTACCTTGCGGGTGGTATGGTGTTGTTTTGCTTTTGTCGATATTATGCAATTTGCACAATTCTTGAGTTACGACAGATTCGAAATTAGCCCCATGATCCGAGTGAAGGCAAATCAGCTTCTAAAAATGAGGACGACACCGACGATTGGAGAGAAAAACTCTTTCAAGGAACATCAATTCCCCATCACCTTTTCCCTGAGATTCCTCTGGCCCCAAATCCGCCACAATCCCAGAACCATGATGACATGTTATTAAGGCATAACGCCCTATTATGCTCTGTTCTTGTTAGAACATCAATGCTCTGTTCTTATTGCAACGGCAAACATGGCCGACAAGTTAACAAAGTTAAGCAAATAAATCTGTAAATATCATTTAACTCTCACAGTGTCATGTTATTTCAGTAAAGACTCAAAAACGGAATTAACAACACCCAACTTCAAAGAATTGTGGTGAACAATTAAAAAAAAAACACTTGACAAAAACAGTTCCGATAAACTGATAAAAGGAAATTTATACACCAACTCATGCTAAAATGACCACAATTCAGATTGTACAAAATTTGGAATGTTTGTTGCAGAATAGATTAAAGACCTGCATGCACCTGCTTGATTCTCGTAATGACAGCTGTAACGCTAGTTTAGAAACATAACTGCTTTGGGGAGTTATTGATTAAAATATATTTTTAAGTCAAATAAACGTATCGTATCCTATCGCAACTCTCCAAATTTCTTCAAAATTTTAATTTTTCATTTTACGGGTCGGTATTACACTACGGGTAGAAATTATTATATTTCAGGTTACATTATTATATTTCAGGTTACGTTATTACATTTCAGGCCTAAGTTATATTTCGGGTCGTCCTCAATCAGAACTAATTGATACGTCAATCACTTTGAGACTTTTCTTATAATCACCGCATCCCAGTCATTATTAAACAGTAGTTGACCATCCTCCTGTGTTGAACATTCTTCACCCTTCAAATAAGCCATGATCTCATCAGCAAACTTAGTTTTATGAACATCAATCATTTGGCACAAAAAGTCAGCAACAAGCAGGCCATCTGGGTTTCCAGGTTCGGTGCAACACGTGATATTAACACGTGATGGCTGTTTGTACATTTCGTATGGTATTTGTCGTTTGTCCAAGTAGTTTCGAATGTCAGCCGAATTAAGGCATAACTTTAGGGTATTGTTTAGCGAATATTTGTTTTCAAGTCGCCAGAATCCACTTTCATCTGTGTCAGAAGAGTAAATAAACAAATATCAGTTGAATCATAAGTCAGGAGAATAGAACACGCATAGCAGGCCTACACATTGTAAAACCAGTAGCAGCTCCCTGTAATATTTGAAGGATGTAGGGTAGGGATAGAGGTGGGGGGGGGGTTGCAAACCTCCACCAGGCCACATCGAAGAAACGGACAAAAAAATGCAAACGTTGCCAAAAATGTATCACCTCTTCCTTGGTATTTTACAATGATACTAAAATAGCTTCTCTACCATTCTTCCCGGTTGAAACCCATTATTTGCCTTTAACTACCGGACATAAAACATGTAAAAGCCATAAACCGAATGCCATCAATTAATGGCATCAATCTCTTCAGTTTTGTTGTTGACAATAGTAACAGAAACAACGCAGGCAACAACATTACCGACGTCCAACTTTGTCGGTTTGGCGGAGTTATAGAAAGTGATCAATAGATGCATGCATGACGCATACCTTCGCAGTAATAAGCTCTACATACATCATAAGGGAGCTATTTTAGTTTCATTAAATACATTTAAGAGAAGAAACTATACAGAAATCGTTTTTCGACATTTAAACTGTTGAAAGTGTTTACATTTGAGAACATTTTTTTTTACAAAACGTGTCACATTCGAGCGACGATTTTTCATCAAGTGCTTTGATTTGAGAAGCATTTTCAATTTCAAAATCTATTGACTTAGGGGAGAAAATATAGGCAACTATTTTCTGAAAACAAGTGAGATTTAAAACACTAATAAATCGATGAACAATTCACTTACCTGATATTGTAATGAACAACATAATTCCATTTTCTTCGAGATGGTTGTACAGATACATCAGCATATCTTCAGGATTCTTTGCATAATAAATGCTATGGATGGAGCTGATGAAATGAAATTTGGCATCGTCGCCGTCTACCTTTCTTTCGTCACGAAAGTCGTCAATTGTTAATGTTCTCCAATCCCATGTGACACCCTCTAAGTGAGATTTCGCTGCAAGCGCTTTGTACATGGTCATGTGATCAGGGGCTGGTTCTACCACGGTGTTATGTATTTTCGGATAAACCTTTAGGAGGTGTTTCAGCATTTGACAGTCCATCTCTCCTGGTGAAAAACAGGCAAGAATACAATTTTACAAGATAAAAGGAAAACGACGTATATAGCATTATCAGTGGCGGTGGAATTAGGGGCGGGGGATTAGCCCTCCATGAAAAATTGAGGGACTTAAGTCATGTTTAGCCCCCCAAACTTTTGTTCTAAGATGTATAAAATTGTATCTCTTTTTGGGTATCACCACATCGAGGCAAATTTACAATCTGTTTGAAGGAAGTGGAGTGCATTTTTCATGTCTTAGGCATGACCACAGAAATGCCTATATTACAGAGCTTAAAGTGCTTCGCCCCCTAGGTCCCACTAGGACCCTTAGGCGGGCCCCTTGCCCCCAATGCTCATTATGCTTGGCGCTACGCACTCGCTAGCGTCTAAAGCCCTCGGTTTAGCCAACATTCATCAATTCATTGCTCATTTCAGCCCCCAATAATTGTATCGTTCCGCCACCGATGAACATACATTAATGACGAATCGTTTGTAAGTATTCACCAAGCTGAAATACGCAATTCAGGGTTTATCTATTACCCCTCCCCACCTTCCTTTTTCTTGAATGTGCTCCTGGGTTAGTGGGTTATATATTCAGAAAATGAGGATTATAATTTGTAATCGCATAAATCTGTAAATGGTGCTTTTCCAAGTTCCTCACATGCCACCGCGCCGAAAACTTCATGATTCGAGCCCTTTGTGTGTTATATCTCAGAGATCCATTATTTTTGCAACAATGCATTAAATATTATTGTAATCAATTCTCTTTTCCCACAACTCATCGTATCTAACTGTCCTAAATACTATCGTTCGTGTTTTCAACTGTTCGATATCAAGATACATGCCTGATCCACTTCCTATGCCAAGGACTCGAAGCTCTCCTTCGGCAGGGGAGCAGTTTTCTTTAAAAGCCTCCACCACGATCTTGGTGAACACCGTATCTCCCCAGTTGGCCAGAACATGAAATTTCGATGAGAGCTCAGCGTAAATCTGAAATGTTTTCACATAGTGCGCAGAATCATGGCATATACTTCTGCCTGGAATAGACATCTTTTACTCTGTTGTGTGGTCTGAAATGAGAAGGAAAACTAGAAGAACTGTCGGAAGGACAGTAAGCTCGACTATTCAAAGCTATTATATAAAATGGGCTTTTTGAGGGAAGTATATAGGGCAGTAGGGGCAGATTATTTCAAATTACTTGAGCTTTGAAAGATGCACTTACATTTTCATTTGCTCTAATTTTCACAACATTTTACTACAAGCTTCAAAATATCTTTGAGTTTTCCCAGATATTTTAAAACAAACAAAAAAAAGCTCAAGGTTACATGTACCTCACCCATGCCAATATTGTGGACCAACATCTACGACATTGCTTTGAAATTTCAAAAAGATTTCTGAAATTCAAGGAGAATTCTTAAAAATTCAAGAAGAATTTCTGAAAATTTAGGGAGATTTCCCAATTAGCAGCAACATTTTATATAAATTAACCAGTGCAATTTTTATATGGAAAATGTTTGAGTTCTTGCTCCTCTGAAAGATAGCCCCTTCTATACCCCTTACAAAGGCAACCATTGGCAATTTCTCATCGGGTGAAAAGGTAAAGGCCTATTTGAAAATGATTGTGTGTGGGGAGAGGGGAGGGGTGGGGTTGTGGGGCATCTGAAAGTTTGGGATCTATGTTTTAGATTTGGTCCAAACGTAAAAGTTTTGGTCCAAAACTGAAGATTATTAAAGCATTTTTATCCAAAGTTCAAGATTTGGGCCAAATTTACAGATGTTTGATCCGAAATTTAAGATTTTGGGAGCAAACTAAAAATTTTGGTTTAAAATTAACGATAATTCAGTCAATATGATTAAAAAAAAAATGTCATTATGGTTCATTGATATTTCAGTCAATTATATGGCTTGGACAAAATTTGGAGGGCTACAACATTTTTTTCAAAACTGTGTACGATAGATTACAGAAAGACTGAGAAATCTGAGGCTGTGACGTCACAACTAGTCTGATTTCAGTCGTTTCTAAACAAATGATAACAAACTTCAATATCTCCTTAAGGGATAAGATATTTGAGTAGTTTCTTCACCCTTTTCATATAAGATAAACAATAAACTTACTTGACCACCAAACTAATCCTTTAGGAAATC
Organism: Chiridota heheva; assembly: GCA_020152595.1. NCBI lineage: Eukaryota > Metazoa > Echinodermata > Holothuroidea > Apodida > Chiridotidae > Chiridota > Chiridota heheva. The sequence continues at coordinate 501,938 of JAIGNY010002085.1, forward strand.
AATGTTACAAGTATGTCCTTAATAAAGGGCAGTCGTGGCAGTAACCTATTTATCTACCTACTGTGGTGTAGCGGTTATCATACATGCCTACAGACCACAGGTCCTGGGTTCAAGCCTGGGTTGGGTAGACACGCCAGTGCACCACAACTGGTTATCAAAGGCCGTGGACATTGACTTGGTTTTCGATGTTTTGTCTGTCCGTACGTCGTACCTGTGTTCTCGTCCGGATCGTATTAAGCGTTTCGTGAGATAATGTTTTAGAGAATTGTATGTTACAGTAACCAGATTTGAATACAAATCAACACAACAATAACCCAAAAGATGAGATTGAACACTACATGTATAGGAACGTACAGCATCAATGTCGACCTGTCGACGGCACAGAGATTGATGAGTGGAATTTTTTTCGGAAATTTCCTTCTTAATCGGGAAATATGGTCCATTTTCATCAATTATCTGGAAATCTTGCCAAATATTACTAAAAGTGTTACTGATTTTACCAAATTTCCCTTCGCAGTCGAACGAAAAAGCATGCGGCGGGGAATGTGAAATCCTTTCATCTATCTGTTCACGGAGTACCCTTTTCCCTCCTCCCCACTTCCTAAGACTTTGCACCCTCATGGCTGTATTAGGCAGGGGCTGGGGCGGCAGCCCCCCACTCCTTTCGGCCGGATACCCTGAGTGGAACAGAATCATACCCGACTCGGCTAGATATCTGTGCCATGCATACCCTCCAGCCCTCTCGACTCGGCATGATGTTGACAATATAATACTTGGACACCGATTTTATAAATACAACATTTGTCTATACCAATGGGCGTAAATAACGCTTTGAAAGCAAAACAAAATCCACGAAGAGCACTTTTGTCCCCGTTGACCTCGTGCGGTGAAAGGACGGGGGAAATCGCTTCCGTTCGAGTCCGTTGAGCATGTCATGACCAGCCCTTTTTAGGTTTTCATATACCTGTATATTATACGCATAACATTGAATAAGTTCTTTATCAGTCTTTTTTATTTTTTCAAGTTTTAATGACTAAAATTTCTACTTTACTGTTGTTTAAAGTTTGTACTATTTTCATCCCCTTACTTATCCTCGTTGTTTTGGTCAGAAAATAAGGTCCACACAAGCTTCCTCCACTCAGCACGATTTTTGGCTTTTGACTCTGCTTCACCCCAGGTCAGTCCCATGTTTTTCAGTTAACTTCAATTGTCCTGAGCCATGTACTTTTGGGTCGGCCTCTATGTCGTTTGCCTTGAGAGGTCCTACGTAGGGCAACTGTTGCTGGCAGGTATTCTCATCACATGCCCCATCCACCTGAACCGCCTCTGCTTAATTATTATGCACATGGACCTGATAAGGTCTAAGAGATCTTTGTTTGACCAGAAAAGGCAACCGATGTGAAAACTAGAAAGTGAACTTGTGCCACTTTTGGTGACCCTCCAGCATTCACTCCCATACAGCAGGGTGGACTTCACATTGCTGTTATAGATACGGACTTTTGTTCTGCGGCTGTAATGTTTGGATTTCCAGATTTGTTTTAGTTGGTGGAATGCAGCTCTTGCTTTTGCCACTTTGCTATTGATGTCTTTGTTGGTGGCATCTTCTGTGCTTACCACGGCACCCAGCCAAGTAAATATTTCCACTCATCAATCTCTGTGCCGTCGACGGTCGATCGATATTGATGCTGTTCCTATACAGGTAGTGTTCAATCTCATCTCTTGGATTTTTGTTGTGTTGATTTGTATTCCAATGTGGTTACTGTAGCATAGTGGTTAAGCCGGTTTTCTAACAATTATCTAGTAAATAGGTTACTCGGCGCCGAGTGAACACACAATTACAATGACAGGGTCGTCACCTGCATAATCGGTTATGATAGTAACAATGCTATCACGAAACGCTTAATACGACCCGGACGAGAACACAGGTACGACGTATGGACAGACATAAGATCGACAACCAAGTCAATGTCCACGGCCTTTGATAACCAGTTGTCACGGTGGTGCACTGGCGTGTCTACCCAACCCAGGCTTGAACCCAGGACCTCGTGGTCTGTAGACATGTATGATAACCGCTACACCACAGTAGGTAGATAAATAGCTTACTGCCACGACTGCCTTTTATTAAGGGCATACTTGTAACATTGATTTCCTAAAGGATTAGTTTGGAGGTCAAGTAAGTTTATTGTTTATCTTATATGAAAAGGGTGAAGAAACTACTCAAATACCTTATCCCTTAAGAAGATATTGAAGTTTGTTATCATTTGTTTAGAAACGACTGAAATCAGACTAGTTGTGACGTCACAGCCTCAGATTTCTCAGTCTTTCTATATTCTATAGTGCAAAGTTTTGAAAAAAATGTTGTAGCCCTCCAAATTGTGTCCAAGCCATATATTTAACTGAAATATCAAATGAACCATAATGACATTCTTTTGCAATCAAATCGACTGAATTATCGTTAATTTTAAACCAAAACTTTTAGTTTGCTCCCCAAATCATACATTTTTGATCAAACATCTTTAAATTTGACCAAACATTTTCAAATTTGGATAAAAATTCTTTAATAATCTTCAGTTTTGGACGAAAACTGTTACGTTTGGGCCAAAATCTAAAACATAGAGCCCAAACCTTCTCCCCACACAATATCATTTTCAAATAGGCTTTCACCTTTTCGCCAGATGGGAAATTGCCAATCTTTGCCTTGGTCAGTTGGTAAGGGGTATAGGAGGGGTTATCTTTCAGGGGAGCAAGAACTCGAACATTTTCCACATGAAAATTGCACTGGTTAATTTACATAAAATGGTGCTGCTAATTGGGAAATCTGCTTAAATTTTCAGAAATTCTTCTTGAATTTCAAGAATTTTCCTTGAATTTTTAGAAATCCTCTTTGAAATTATAAAAATCCTGTTGAATTTTTTGAAGATTTTCTAAATTTCCGGGAAATTTTTTCACTTTTCGGGAAATTTTCTTATACTTGTAAAATTTTCCAATTTCTGTGGGAATTTTTTTTTAATTTACAGGAAGTTTCTTTAATTTTCGAGAAATTTTCAGGGAATGTTGCCAAAATTTCCTTCAATTTGATGTTAATAATTTCACAATTTCCCCTCCTAACTGGGAAGAAATAAACTAACGGGAAAATATAAACCCTTCGGGGAAGAGAGAGAGGGGGAAGGGGGGGAGGGGGGGGGTACAAATGTGTTTCTCAGTAAGGGGCTTAATCCTCATCAAAAATGAAAAGCTAGACATGCCCCTGACACCAGCTAACATCATAATTATACCAAATATGAAACAAAACAGGCATGCGGTTTTTAAAATATGAACATTTCAAGATTTTTACATTAAACCCCGCCTACTCCTTAGTATGCATGATATCACTGCTTAAGCAATTGTGCATATCCAATATGTCATTCTTGGGATATCGTGTAAATAGAATAGGCTTAACACACATACTGTACCAATCGGAACATTGTGATGTGTGAACATTTTCTTGAAATTTCAAACCTGAATAACTTATTTGTGGGAATAAAGAAAACATGCCATTTACTAGATTATTTAATCCGTTTTACTTTTTCCATTTTAAGAGTACATACAGTATTACTGTAATTCATTGAAAAATCTTGTGCCACATGACAGATTGCGCAGCCTAATGTAATCTATTTATTAGCTCGCTGGGATTGGGGATGGGTTAGCTCGCTGGGATTTTGGGTGGGTTAGCTCGTTGGGATTGGGGGTGGGTTAGCTCGCTGGGATTGAGGGTGGGTTAGCTTGCTGGGATTGGGGGTGGATTAGCTCGCTGGGATTGGGGTGTCACAAACCAACCAGCCCCCTCCCTTCACATATTTTTTGGAATTACCCATTTTAATTTGTTATTGGATTGCATAGGGTATGCTCCCTGGCTATGCTATATTTTCATAAGCAAGGCAGTAATGGGGAACTTTGTGAAGAAGAATTACATTTAGGCCTCGGCCTACGTCCCTGGCAGCATTTAACTCCTGTGTGCTATGATTTAAAGTGTGGTTTAGGCCCTGGGCCTAGGTCCTACGAACAAATGAAAATTCTCTTCTGCAGCCAAGGAATGGAATATCAGTAACGTTAGAATATGAATATGACAAAAATGGATAAAAACTAACTTACCACTTGGAATGGGAAGTGTTAGCTTGTTCAGCGTATCTGATATCATGAGCACACTTCGCGCATTCTCGTGCAATGTAAGTTTGTAACGGTAGACTTAACTGTCAGTTCAAAGGTGACGTGTCTCATGCATTGACCTTAATTTTCAACTTTACATAGGCCTATTATCCCGACGCGTACGGCTCAGGTAAGCTAGGCCTTGGTATACCGAATTTCAACAAGGGATAAGTTGACCTGTCGGCGTACTTCCGTTTCGAAGGGCACTCTCTATTTTCCTTACGGCCAGGCCAGTCTTACTAGTCGGTGGGCCAACCGTAGACCCCCCCCCCCCCCTCCCATATCTCCTCTCTGTTTCATCCACTACACTTTTTAGTTAGTCTGAACCCTCAGTAGTAATTTTCTGCTTGTTTGCCATTAAACTGGTGGTGGGTGTGAGCGCCAGGGCGTTGTTATGGCAACGCCTAAATGGGGAAACTGGAATTTTGAGAAAATGGCATATCTTTGTAACTGGATAATATATCAGCACACTTTGAGTATTCAGGTATATAGATTTGTTGCTGCCCAGTTGATTGCTATCAATATTTGAGTCATTTGAGGTCGTGTTCATGTCGTTAAGGACTGTTGTCATGGCAACGCCATGATGAAGAAATGAATGTGAGTAAAAATGTCATTTTTTTTTATAGATTTGAAGCTGCTGGTTGGTTGCAATCAAGATCTGGGTCATTTACTGTCAAACTTATACCCTTAATTGGGACTTTTGCAACTAGCGGGGCGTCGGAGGGAGAGGGGGGCATGGGTGTAGTCTCCCTCATTCATTTTTGTTAGTGTTGTTCGCCCCCTCCCATCAATGAAAATTGTATATTTAGCCCCTCAGTCATGAATGTTAAGTATTATGTAAATTGGGTGTTAACCCCGCCCCTCTCCCGGATTAAAATCCCACACCCGCCACTGGCTGTTGCTATGGCAACGCCAAGACAAACAAATGAATTTGAGAAAATTCCATAACATTAATTCATAATACATATGGCCCCTTCATGACGTCATGCGCCACTGCTCAAATCACATCTCAGACTGTGTACCAGATACCAGATACGTTTGATCTGGCTGCTGCTAAGAAGGCCTACGGATTTTTGTGGTCGTATGCAGATCGATTTCGTAATGCCATCATTCGACTGAGGGCATTCCACACGGCATGTGCATACATCGGTGCATTTGGAAAGTATATGAAAGGGAGTGGATTTGTGGAAGTGCTAGTTGAATTTGCAGTGTGTGCAAGTGGTTCCATCGAAAAAGTCATGAATGGAAAACACTACAACCGGGCCAGGTATGCTATCAGAACATCGATGGAGGCTCTAGATGGCTATTGTGGGTTTCATTTCAAGATGCAGATGGATTAGTTATCGGTGAGCAGGAAATGAAGCTGATGTCAGTTCTGGCAAAAACACCAAATTCTGAATACTTGTCCGCTGTCAAGCAAAACTCCAAATGGAAGGAATGGATACAAAAGTATGATGTATACAAAGCGAAGGTGCGTGCTGGAGAAAAGAGCAAAACGGCACAATTCTTGCTAGGTTACATGGATAAGGCATGGCTCCTGTTGCGTTACTTGAGGGCGACAAAGATCAATGACATCACCTTGCACATGGCCCGTCTAGATAAAATGTGCCTCCTCTTCTTCAGTCAAGAGAAGCCAACCTATACAAGGTAAACATCACTATACTTAAACACACTTCTTAACCTGCCACACACACATCCTGGTGCAATGGAGCTACTTTAGGAGAAAGGAATAAGTGTGAATCGCCTTGCAGTTCCTAAGTCTCGCAATGCTGTGGGCATAAGAATCAAACAGTTTGTTTGTTTGTTTGTTTGAGGAGGGCTTAACAGCACCACGACAACGAGGGTCAAATTGTGCCTGCGAGGTCAGATCATTCTAGAGGTAGGAAGGAAAGGAAACGGGGAGAATGAGCGAAATTCAAGAACAAAAGGTCAGAAAGCTGTGATCGAGAGGGCAGGTGCATGGTTGAAACCAAAGCAAAGTAGAGAGGGGGTGGACGAGGAGAATTAAATATGGTTGTAGAGGGAAGCAACATGAAGGAATGAGATAATTTTATCCGGAGGATTTTTTGGAAGAACTCAGCAATTGAGTTGTGGGGAGCGAGGGAAGCTCTGGGAAGGTTGTACAGGGGTCAAGCAAGGAGAACGTGATGTATTGTGGGGGTGCAAAGGCAATTGTTGCAGAGGGGTTGGGGGAGCCAATAAGGAGGTGACAGTGAGTGAGGTGGGTGTGACCAATTCTAAGACGGTTAATATGAACGTTGTCGATACGAGAGGTTGTTGATGGTGGATTTGATCGGAATTGTGGGCTGAATTACATGGAGTTTCTTACCAATTTGGGAGTTCCATGAGGTTTGCCAGCGGTCACGAACAAGGGAAGCGATAAGCGGTTTGATGTCAGAGAGATCTTTGGGGAAAGGGGTAGGGAGGAGGTTGAGGGCAAGCTTAGCGGCTGCATCAGCCCTGTCATTGCCAGGGATGCCAACATGACTGGGTATCCAGAAGAAAATAATACTTTTCCTGCAGAGGGTGGGAGAAAGGAGTTTCCTCCGGAGGAGGTGGCATATGAGCCTCCCATTTAAGATTGAGTAAGGAAGTAAGAACAGCATTTGAGTCGGAAAAAATGGCAAAGTGGCTGAGCGGAGAATACTCAATAAAGTTGAGGGCAAGAAGAATGGCCTTAGCCTCGGCAGAAAAGATGGATGAGTAGTCGGGAAGTCTACTACTGAGAGTGATGTCTTGGATGACGGCAGCAGCAGCAGCTGTCTTGTTGCCTTCCTTGGAGCCATCAGTGTAGATGGAGGTGTAATTTGAGAGTTGGTCTTTGATTTGGTTGTGGAGATTGATGAAGAGGTTAGGGTGGGTTTGAGTTTTGTGATGAGTGGAGAGGCCCAGGTGGACAAAAGAGAGGGTCGGCCCAAGGAGGAAAAGTGGGCCAGAAGAAGGTGCCGAGAGTGGCGGGATTGATGCCGAGATGGAAAAGGTTTGATTTAATGCGTATGCTAAAGGGAGGGGATAGGGTTTTAGTCCTATCAAAGAGGGTGGAGAAATTGGGGTACCTATTGAGGTTGTAAACAGGGCTCTAGGTGTTGGTGAGGACTCTAAAAGCATAGGAGAGGCTAAGCTTTCTACATCTAAGTAGAAAGGGGGGTTCGTTGGCTTACAACCGTCATGCCAGTGGGCATGGTCCAGGAATTATTGGCGTCAGTCGCAACTTGGCAGCATGCGCTAGTGTATCTTATTTTAGGAGTGGTGCAATTGTTAAATTTCCATATAGACATGGGTTTTGTGGCAAGACGGGAAAATGGTTTTGATATGCATTTTTTAGGAATCATTTTCATAAATTTGCCAAAAAAAACTAAGAGAAAATATGCAACATTTTCTGCATCTTATGAACAGTATAAGGTTTGAAATATTTATTACAGTTTGACATAATTTTTATATTTGCAAAGGGGAAGGGGGAGAGATCTGACAAGTTGAAAGGGGTGCAAGCAATTTTTTACAGACTATTTTGTAATTTCACCCCATATACATATTTAGTGCACTATCCCTTTATTGCTGTTTATCACATTGGAACGTTTTGTTCATTTTTGTCATGTTTAGTATATTAGGAAACCTAATTACATTTAAAGCTAGTAAAATCATCCACATAAAGTCCTACATTTCTGCTCAATATGGATAGTGGTAAACTTTATATGCCGCTAAAATTAAATGTTTGTTTTACATTTCGAATGTATGTAATGTTTAAAAAGCCAACCATATGTGTTCTGTAAGATCTTATTTTACTTGCATCTGTTTCATGCAACACTTGACTTGGCTGGCATCGGTAATGATGAGGTGAGCAATCACAAAGATGTGAACCCATCAGAGATTGTAAAAGGTGATTGTGCTGTGCAAAACATGATGACTGCCTTCCAGAACTTCCTCAATCCTTTCAAGGCGCCTGATGCAGACAGGCTGTATTGTATATCATCAGGAAGACCAGTTTCAGAAGCAACAGCCAGTGACTTGCTCACTGTTGACACAAAGGGCACCAATGCATATAAGAATTTTGTACAAGCGACACTAGTGAAGAAGACAGTCAGCTTTCACACGCCTATCAAAAAGCTGAGGTTGAAGACGTTTGCATCAATGTCATTGAAAATCACTGAGCAGCACTGCAAAGAAGACTAAGGAAGTTGTTGCAGAAAGAAATCTTTTTGGATAGCTCATACTCCTTGCAATAAAAAATGAACTATGTATGGAGAAGGTGATGGCATACCCACTTGGTCCAGTGCCCTGGAGCCTCGCCACTGCTGATGGAGCACCAGTCAAAACAGACAAGGCAAAACTGCTACACAAACTGGAAGAAGGTCACACATTGACAAACAGGCCAGATTCTGCCGTTCATGTTATTGATGGAAATGCAATGCTTCAAGCACTCACTCAAATCCCAGAAATCTTTGGAGAGTTGGCTCAACGTATCTTTGCACAGCTCCCAAATGCTACCCGTGTTGACTTTGTCACAGATACATACCAGCAACAGAGTATCAAGAATAGAGAAAGAGATCGCCGTGGCACATCACAAGAATTCATCATACATGGTCCTCTCACTAAAGTACCACGTGACTACAAGCAGTTTTTGGCAAAGAGTACCAACAAAACGCAACTTATCTGTCTAATTCTACAAAAATGGAAGCAAGACAAGTTTGCACCGAAGCTGAAAGGGCGGCAGGTGATGTTTGTCTGTGGAGAGAGCTGTTGGTGCATAAGTATCCATGATGGACACACAACCGATGTAGAAGAGGTCCCAAATTTGCGATACAAACAGGTGTGTAACCTATTTAAGATATCTAAACTGCACAATGATTACATTACTTTATCTTACCTTACCTTTCCTCACTTTTCTTTATTAGGCTTTACTTTAGGCTATACTGTACTTCACTTATTCTACTTTATCTTATCTTACCTTACCTTACCTCACTTTACTTAGCTTTACTTTACTATACTTCATTTATTTTACTTCACCTTATCTTGCCTTACCTTACCTTACTTTACTAAAATATATTTACATTTGCTCTTCTTTTTCAGGAGGCTAACACCAGAAGAATACTTCACTGCTGTCATAATGCAACACATAGTTTGGTCACCTGATACAGATGTATTCCTGTTGCTGGTGAAGTTTTCATAGAATATCAGGATACCACTAATTAGGGACACTGGTGTTTCAGACAAGCGACGGTTGATTGACATCAGGTCAGCAGTCCGGGGCATTGGCAACAATCTTTGCAATGTATTGCTTTCACTCCACGCTTTCAACGGCTGTGATACTATTAGTTCATTTGTTCGTAAAGGCAAGGTGGGACCCCTGCATGTGCTGCAAAAAAAAAAAATGCAATATATTCCTGTCTTCACAGGTTTGGGTACAAGCTCCACTCTCAATCCAGGAACGTTTGATGATCTAGAAGCATTCACATGTCTTATTTATGAGGCAAAGTCAGGTGTCAAGGACTTTAACAAGCTGCGGTATACAATGTTCATGACACGTTACACACCAAAGAACCAGCTACTGTCCAGTAAAATGGCATCGACCTACGTTTGCTTCCACCCTGCAGATTCTCCTTAAGGATGCATGGTGTACGTGCCAATTATCAGGCTCTCATATGGAACTAAGCTGATTTGGAATATCCGGAATTGCCAAAGCCCGACGATGGTCATGGATGGGTTCTACGGGGAGACAAATTGGAGTACCAATGGACAGAAGATGAAATGCTAACCAAAGGAACTGATCGATTTAGTATTGGAGCAGGATCATGAAGAAGATGATCATCTGACTACTATAACATGCAAGAAGATATGTTTGATGAGGAGGAGGATGATGATGACTTATATGAATTATAAGAGTATTGACCGCATGTGGAATACCATTTCATATAACTACATTTTTTATTGATCAGTGGTATTCATTTTCAAAGCCTAGCTACACTGAAAATAAATTGGGTTCTCAACCACAAATCCACAATAGAACAATTTTTCTGCTTTTCCAAAAAATGTCCACCACAAAAATTCTTAATTAAAAGATGTTGAAAAAAGCCACAAAGACAGCAGAAAGCTTAATTTAATGTCTGTATGCTGCATACTACTTTCCAAAACAATTCCACATTATAGATGTTCATATCCCTAATATGAATCCTGTCTACTAGTTTCTTATCAGGAAAGCATCTTAACGGGTCTACAGTAAACTAGCACTACAAAGATGTCAAGTTGGCGTGAAATTCACCATGAACACCTGAATATGCTTCCCTTAGGACCCCAGTTTTCAGTGAAGTTACAGATCAGCATTTCGTCTTCTCAGTCATGTCAGTATGTAACCAAAAACATGCATGTATCTAAGTAACACATCAAAGTATGTTACAAATATAATAATGGATTGTAGAATACTGTAAGACAATTTGATGTAAATGAACATTCTTCTAGGCATTGCGATTAAGCATGACTGTATTTAAGGACCCAGATATTGATTGCAATCAACCGGCTAATCTAAAATCTATACAGGCCTATACATATATAATTATATTGTGATTTCATATTATATTAAAGCGTATTACAACTAAGATATGACCGGGGGTATGACATTTCCAAATTGACCAATTTCAATTTTTTTACACAGTTATGATGGCAAATTTTATGATTGGGCATGATTGTGACCTTACACTACATCCCTATACACTAGCGTTGTTTACTTAAAAATATATGACAATTTTTCCCATTTTTTTTATAATTTTTTATCACGGCATTGACATAGCAATTGTCCTGATTGGACATGACCGTGACCTTAAAAGACCCAGATCTTGATTGCAATCTAATGGGCAGTTTCAAATATACATATATACTTAGACACTGGAATGTGTTTTAATGCTGTAAAGTTTCAAAAGATATGACATTTTCTATCAAATTCAAGCTTTTTATCACCGAGTTGCCATGGCAACGGTCATGATAAGGCATTATTGTGACCTCAAATGACCTAGATCTTGATTACAACCAATATGACAGCTTCAAATATATATACTTAAACATGTGTCTTAATGTTGTTTAGTTACAAATATATGTCATTTCCTTAAATTCCATTTGTTATCACTTCGTTGTCATGACAACGCTCTGGCGCTCACACCCATCATCAGTTTAATGGCAAACAAGCAGAAAATGATTGCCGAGGGTCCAGACTAACTAAAAAGTGTAGTGGTTAAAAAATCCCTAAGGGGGAGGTCGATATATGGCCCACAGACTATACGAACAATACATCCGACTGTTGTATACGCTATAGCCACGGCTGCTATACACAGTATGCAAGTACATTGCCTTGCATAGACCCAGTTGAAGTTAGCGTCATATTCATATTCAAATTTTTACCAGCTGAAGAGCCATCCTTCTGCAAGAGCGCCATCTGCTAGGATACCAACAAGACAGTTGGAGAGGATTTGGGCCACCAACGGAGCGAAATTGCTTTTTCTTTCTTTCCTGTTTTACATTTTGTAATCGTCACATAGACGTGTTTTGTGGGTGGCGGTTGTTGCAATGTAATTACACTTACAAGGTGAACGCCCACCAACCCCCAAACCAAAAAGTAATGGACACAGTTATTGGAGATCGTATCTGAACTCTCAAAATCATTGCCCTAAGCAGCCAAAAGTCGTGAAAATTATTCCTATTCTAAGGCTATATCATGGTCCATAGCCCTTGGGCTTAGTGAAGGTTTTGTGCCAGACTTCTGACATATGAGGGCAAAAGTCCAACTACCCCTTAATCCTGTGGTATAGGTCTCATTTCTGGGAGATCGAATATGGGCCCTGAAAAATGTGCCCAAATTGACCAAAAGTCGGGAAATTGCTATTTTATGGTTATCACATGGTCCATGACCCTTGCACCAAGTAAAGGTTTTGTGCCAGACTTCTGAAATATGGGGTCAAAAGCCCAACTATACCCCTTAATTCTGTGGTATAGCCATTTTTAGGAGATCGTATCTGGACCCTCAAAAACGGGGCCATAAATGGACAAAGTGTTGAAAATTATTGCTAGCATAAAGTTATATCATGGTCTATTGCCCTTAGGCCCAGTGAAGGTTTTGTGCCAGACTTCTGACATATGGGGGCAAAAGCCCAACGATCCCTTAATGCTGTGGTATAGGTCTTATTTCTGGATGATCGTATCTAGACCCTCAAAAACGGGGCCTTAAATGGCCAAAAGTCTGGAAATTGATATCATATGGTTATCACATGGCCCTTGGGTCTAGTAAAGGTTTTGTGCCAGACTTCTGACATATGGGGGCAAAAGCTCAACTACTCCTCAATGCTGTGGCATAGGTCCCATATCTGGGAGATCGTATCGGGACCCTCAAAAATGGGGCCCAATATGGCCAAAATTATTGCTAGCATAAAGTTATATCATAGCCCTTGGGCCCAGTGAAGGTTTTGTGCCAGACTTCTGACATATGGGGACAAAAGTACAACTATCCCTAAGCCCTGTCAGTATGGGTTTCAATTCTTGGAGATCGTATCTGGACCTTAAAAATCGGCCCAAATGGTTAAAAGTCAGATAATTGCTATCTCCTGGTCCATGGCCCTTGGGCCTAGTGAAGGTTTTGTGTCAGACTTCTGACCTATGGGAGTAAAAGTCCACCTACCCCTTAACTGATCTGTGGTATATGTATCATTTCTGGGAGATCGTATCTAGAACTATAAATGTTTATGTTTATTTTCATATTTGGTATAATTATGATGTTAGGTGGTGTGTACATGTTCATTGTGTAAAAACGTTGAATTTCATTAATATGCATAGTGGGCGGGACTAAATCTGATTTTGCTGAAAAGAACTTATAAACACCGTTTATCGAGGACGGTACACTGGATTCATGTTATGTTTGGTACACAGGTAGCCCACGGTCCGTAGATGAGCCCTTTTGCTTTTGTTGGTGATTACATGCTGGGTAGGCGGGCTTAATGTAAAAATCTGGAAATGCTTATATTTTAACGACCGCATGTCTGTTTTGTTTCATATTTGGTACAACTATGATATTAGCTGCTGTGTACATGTTTGTTGTGTGAAAATTTTAAATTTCAATAATATGCATAGTGGGCGGGGCTTAATATGACTTTGCTGAAAAGAGCTTGTAAACACGGTATCTCATCAAAAATGGTAAACTGGATTTATGTCATATTTATTACACAGATAACCCATGGTCCGTAGATGTGCCCTATTGGTTTTGATGCTATGCATATTAATGAGCAGGCGGGGCTTAATGTAAAAATCTGGAAATGCTCATGTCTGTCTTGTTTCATATGTGTACGTGTTAATTATATAAAAACGTTGACTTTCATTAATGTGCATAGTGGGCAGGGTTTAATATGATTGTGTACATAAAAAAGCTCGTAAACATGATATCTCAATAACTACGACTGGATTCATGTCATGTGTGGTACACACAGATGTACCCTATTGTTTTTGGTGGTGATCCCAAGCAATTGAATAAGTGGGCGTGGCTTAAAGTGAAAATTTGGAACAAGTGATAATTGAGCAACTGTATTTCCGCTTTGCATCATACTGGGCATGATAATATCGTTGGTTATTGTGTACATGCTTATGTTATTAACAGATGTCATTAATATGCATGGTGGGCATGGCTTAATCATATGTGAAAGTGCTAAATATATAAACACACCATACCTCATGAATGGTTATACCACACAGTATGTGGTACACAGATGGGTTATGTTTTAATGTTGTGATGTCATGAATAGTAATGAGTAGGCGGGGCTTACTAAAATGTCTTGAAATAGGATAAATGAGCAACCGTTTTTTGCATCATACTTGATAATGTTATTAGTTACCGTGCGAATGCTAATGTTGTCAACCTTTTTATTGATCTGCATGGTGGTTGTGGCTAATGAATGAATGCATGGAACAAATATTTTATGATATGCAATGAAATGACAGTTGATACAAAACTTACAAATCAATCAGCATAAGAAATGAGCATCAAAACCACAAAACCTTCTGGTTCATCTGGTTTTGGGAAATTTTCTTTAATTTTCGGAAAATTCATTCAATGTTTGGGAATCACCACTAACAAACTGATTTTTGAGAAATTTCTTTCTTCTCGTGCAATTTTCTTTAAAATAATAAATGATTTTACCAAATTTTTCTTCAATATTATGTAAACAATTTTCCTAATCAAAAGTGAGCATAAGATTAGGCAAGAAGGAAAGATGAAATCCTTTCGGAGAGTACCTTTCCTCTGCTCCCCGCTTCCTAATAACAGACGACTGTACTGTTTGCTCCCAATATGCAGAAATGTTCATTAATGGTGAGAAATTGCTCATAAAACACGTTTTCACCAAGGGCGGAGCCAGAGAGGCGGAGGGGGGGGGCGTGGGATTGTTTTACCATGATATCATTCTTAGTCACGGTTTATATATTTTGTCTTCATTTTTTTCGGGACATTTCAATCAATTTTTGGGACATCCCATCAATCTCATATTATTTTTATCGATTTTCGGTAAATTTCCTTAAATTTATTGTAAATTTCCTTCCATGTTTGAGAACTGTCTTCCAATTCCGGGCAATTTTCCCAATTCTCGTGTAATTTTCTTCAATTGTCGGAAAATTGTCTTCATATTAGGGCGAATTTGTTATTTTCGTGAATTTTCTTTCAATTTTTCGGTAAATTTCCTTCATTTTGCAATATTTTTAATCTGATTTTTAATAAAATTTTCTGTGATTTTCCTTCAATGTTTGGGAAATTTCCTTCATTTTTGGGCAAGTTTCTCTTCGATTCTTGGTCAATTTTCTTCAATCTTAAAGCAATTTTTTTTTTCGTTCAATTTTGGGTAATTTCTTTAATTCTCGTGCTGTTTTCTTCAATTTCCTTTATTTTATGTTAAATTTCCTTCAATGTTTGGGATTTTTTTATTTGTGGCAAGTTTTTTTCGATTTTCTATAATATGTCTTCAATTTTTGGTAAAATTAATTTCCTTAATTTGAGGGCAATTTTTCTTCGATTTTCGTTCAATTTTGGGGAATTTTCTTCTGTTCTAGTGGGAAATTTTCTTCATTTTCCGGCTACTTTTAAGTTGATTTTTGTTAGATTGTATTCAATTTTCCATAAATTTCCTTCATTTTTGGGCAATTTTTCTTCAATTTTCTTTCAATTTCCTTCAATTTACGAGAGAATTTTTTTTTCAATGTTTGGAAAATGTTCAGAAATTGTCTTAATTTTAGGCCATTTTTTCTTCAATTTCTTTAAATTTCGTTCATTTTTCTGGAAACCTTATTCAATGTTTGAAAAAATTTCAGAAATTTCCTTTATTTTGGAGACAATTTTTTTTTTATTTTCGTTAAGTTTTATGTTTGTTTGTTTGTTTGATGAGGTCTTAACGGCACCACGACAACGAAGGTCAAATTGTGCCTGAGAGGTCAGATCATTTTAGAGGTAGTAAGGAAAGAGACCAGGGGAAGAATGAGAGAAATTCAAGAACAAAAGCCAGAAAGCTGTGATCGAGAGAGGAGGTGCATGGGTAAAACTAAAAACAGAGTAGAGAGGGGGTGGAAGAGGAGGATTAAATATGATTGTAGAGGATGCATGCTGGAGGAAGGAGACTATTTTATCTGGAGGATTTTTTTGGAAGAACTCAGCAATTGAGTTGTGGGGGCGAGAGAAGCTCTGGGAAGGTTGTACAGGGGGCAACCAAGGAGAACGTGATGGATTGTAAGGATGCAGTGGCAATTGATACAGAGGGGTTGGGGGGAGCCAATAAGAAGGTGGGAGTGAGTGAGGTTGGTGTGACCTATTCTAAAACTGGTAATGTAGACATTGCAACACAGGAGCGATTGTGAATGGTGAGTTTGATCGGAATGGTGGGCTGGATGACGTGGAGTTTGTTATGAAATTGGGAGTCCCATGAGGTTTTCCAGCGGGCACGAACAAGGGAAGCTATAAGTGGTTTGATGTCAGAAAGGGTTTTGGGAAAGGGGGTAAGAGGGAGGTTAAGGGAAAGCTTAGCGGCTGTATCAGCTCTGTCATTGCAAAGTATAAGCAACAAATATTTCTAATGAGCTATGGGACACTGTATCTGTAGATTTCGTTGGACCCTACCCTTTGGTCACTATAACCTTGTAGCCATCGACAAGCGATACAAATACCCTGAAGTTGAAAAAACTTCCACGACATCGTTCAAAGCCAAAAAAACAAGCTCCTTAAAATCTTCGCAACTTAAGGCGTCTCACGCAGAATTGAAATGGATAGTGGTATGCCATTCAATTCCAGAGAGTTCAGATTTCACACAACAGCAAGGCTTCCACCATCACATAGCCATACCTGATCACGCGAGAGCCAATGGGGAGAAGCCGAGAGCTTCATGGAAATTGTAAATTAAACGAACAAATAGTACACCTTCAAAACAAAGATCCACATACAGCCATACAAGAAACGCTTATGGGTTACCGTTCCACACCACACCCAGCAACCAAAACTACACCAGATACAAAGCTCTTCAAAGAGAGATAAGAACAAAACTCAACACACTTCCAGCAGCATCTAACCAACATGCTTCCAATGAGTTACAAAAAATCAATGAAAACGATCAAAAGTATCAACAAAAGCTACGTAACATACGTAACATAAACACAAAAGAGTACACATTTGTGGTGGGAGATTACGTCCTACTGAAACAAAGGAAGAGAACCAAATGGACTACATCATGCAAACCGGCATTTTATGTCGTTTACCGTATCGACGGATCATCAATTGCCACAAGGCGAATTACTGATGGCCGAGAAATAAAGAGAGACTTCCAAATTTAAGATGGCAAATCAACTTCTAAGTAATGAGGACGACACCGAAGACTGGAGAGAAAAAACTCTTTCAAGGAACATCAATTCCCCCATCACCCTTCCCCTGAGAATCCTCTGACCCCAAACCCGCCACAATCCCAGAACCATGATGACATGTTATAAAGGCATAGCGCCCTCTTTGCCCTGTCCTTGTTAGAATAGCAATGTTAAGTTGCAACGGCAAACATGGCCGACAAGTTCACAAAGTTAAGCAAATAAATCTGTAAATATCATTTAATTCTCAGTGTCATGTATTTCAGTAAAGACTCAAAAACGGAATTAACAACACCCAACTCCAAAGAATTGTGGTGAACAATTAAAAAAAAACACTTGCCAAAACAGTTCCGATAACTGATAAAAGGGAATTTATTTATAGGCCTAAACTTATGCTAAAATAACCACAATTCATATTGTACAAAAATTTGGAATGTTTGTTGCAGAATAGATTAAAGACCTGCATGCACCTGCTTGATTCTCGTAATGACAGCTGTAACGCTAGTTTAGAAACAGAACTGCTTTGGGGAGTTATTGATTAAAATATATTTTAAGTCAAATAAACGTATCGTATCCTGTCGTAGCTCTCCAAATTTCTTCAAAGTTTTAATTTGTCATTTTACGGGTCGGTATTACACTACGGGTAGAAATTATTATATTTCAGGTTACGTTATTATATTTCAGGTTACGTTATTACATTTCAGGCCTAAGTTATATTTCGGGTCGTCCCTAATCAGAACTAATTGATACGTCAATCACTTTGAGACTTTTCTTATAATCACCGCATCCCAGTCATTATTAAAGAGTAGTTGACCATCCTCCTGTGTTGAACATTCTTCACCCTTTAAATAAGCCATGATCTCATCAGAAAACTTGGTTTTATGAACATCAATCATTTGGCACAAAAAGTCAGCAACAAGCAGGCCATCTGGGTTTCCAGGTTCGGTGCAACACGTGATATTAACACGTGATGGCTGTTTGTACATTTCGTATGGTATTTGTCGTTTGTCCAAGTAGTTTCGAATGTCAGCCGAATTAAGGCATAACATTAGGTTATCGTTTGGCGAATATTTGTTCCAAAGTCGCCAGAATCCACTTTCATCTGTGTCAGAAGAGTAAATAAACAAATATCAGTTGAATCATAAGTTAAGAGAGTAGAAAACGCATAGCAGGCCTACACATTGTAAAACCAGTAGCAGCTCCCTGTAATACTTGAAGGATGTGAGGTAGGGATGGAGGTTGGGGGGGGAACAAACCTCCGCCAGGCCACATCGAAGAAACAGACGAAAAAAAATGCAAACGTTATCAAAAATGTATCACCTCTTCATTGGTATATTACAATGATACCAAAATAGCTTCTCTACCATTCTTCCCAGTTAAGACCCATTGTTTGCCCTCAACTACCGGATTTAAAAGCCATACACACAATGCCATTAATAAATGGCATCAATCTCTTCAGTTTTGTTGTTGACAATAGTAACAGAAACAACGCAGGCGACAACATAACCGACGTCCAACTTTGTCGGCTCGGCGGAGTTATGGAAAGTGATCAATAGATGACGCATACTGTACCTTCGCAGTAATAAGCTCTACATCATCAAGGCGCTATTTCAGTTTGATTAAATACATTTGAGCGAAGAAACTATACAAAATCTTTTTCGACATTCGAACTGTTGAAAGTGTTTAACATTTCAGAACATTTTTTTTAGAAAACGTGTTACATTTGAGCCACGATTTTTCATCGAGTGCTTCGATTTGAGAAGCATTTTCAAATTTAAATTCTATTGACTTAGGGAGATAGGGGAGAAGCAACTATTTTCTGAAAACGAGTGAGATTTAAGAAACTAATGAATCCATGAACAATTCACTTACCTGATACTATAATGACCAACATCAATCCATTTTCTTCGAGATGGTCATACAGATACATCAGCATATCTTCTGGATTCTTTGCATAATAAATGCTATGGATGGAGCTGATGAAATGAAATTTGGCATCATCACCGTCTACCTTTCTTTCGTCACGAAAGTCGTCAAATGTTAGTGTTCTCCAATCCCATGTGACACCCTCTAAGTGAGATTTCGCTGCAAGCGCTTTGTACATGGTCATGTGATCAGGGGCTGGTTCTACCACGGTGCTATGTATTTTCGGATAAACCTTTAGTAGGTGTTTCAGCATTCGACAGTCCATTTCTCCTGGTGAAAAACAGGCAAGAATACAATTATACGAGATAAGAGGAAAACGACGTCTATAGCATTATCAGTGGCGGCGGAACTGAGGGCGGGGGATCAGCCGGTCCATAGAAAATGAGGCACATAAAGTATCTTTAGCCCCCCAAACTTTTGTTCTAAAATGTATCAAATTTGATCTATTTTTCGGTATCACCACATCGAGGCAAATTTACAATCTGTTTGAAGCAAGTGGAGTGCATTTTACATGTCTTAGGCATGACCACAGAAATGCCTATAATCACAGAGCTTAAAGTGCTTCGCCCCCTAGGTCCCACTAGGACCCTTAGGCGGGCCCTTGCCCCAATGCTCATTATGCTTGGCGCTACGCACTCGCTACCGTCTAAAGCCCTCGGTTTAACCAACATTCATCAGTTCATTGCTCATTTCAGCCCCCAATAATTGTATCGTTCCGCCACCGATAAACATACATTAATGACGAATCGTTTGTAAGTATTCGCCAAGCTGAAATACGCAATTCAGGGTTTATCTATTACCCCTCCCCACCTTCCTTTTTCTTGAATGTGCTCCTGGGTTAGTGGGTTATATATTCAGAAAATGAGGATTATAATTTGTAATCGCATAAATGGTGCTTTTCCAAGTTCCCCGCATGCCACCGCGCCGAAAACTTTATGATTTGAGCCCTTTGTATGTATATCTCGGAGATCCATTATTTTTGCAACAATGCATTAAATATTATTGTAATCAATTCTCCTTTCCCACAACTCATCGTATCTAACTGTCCTAAATACTATCGTTCGTGTTTTCAACTGTTCGATATCAAGATACATGCCTGATCCACTTCCTATGCCAAGGACACGAAGCTCTCCTTCGGCAGGGGAGCAGTTTTCTTTTAAAGCCTCCACCACGATCTTGATGAACACCGTATCTCCCCAGTTGGCCAGGACATGAAATTTCGATGAGAGCTCAGCGTAAATCTGAAATGTTTTCACATAGTGCGCAGAATCATGGCATATACTTCTGCCTGGAATAGACATCTTTTACTCTGTTGTGTGGTCTGAAATGAAAGGAAAATTAGAAGAACTGTCGGAAGGACAGTAAGCTCGACTATTCAAAGCTATTATATAAAATGGGCTTATTGAGGGAAGTATATAGGGCAGTAGGGGCAGATTATTTCAAATTACTTGAGCTTTGAAAGATGCACTTACATTTTCATTTGCTTTAATTTTTACAACATTTTACTGCAAGCTTAAAAATATCTTTGAATTTTCCCAGATATTTTAAGACAACAAAAAAAAGCTCAAGGTGACATGTATCACCCATGCCAAATATTGTGGTCCAACATCTACGACGTTGCTACATGCAGCGCACTCTCTTTATATTTCTGAAGTAATGTACACGCTGTGTCCGCTTTAACCATTCCCGAAATAAACTCCATACGTAGTGTATGTAAATTGCACACTGTATGTATGGAGTGTAAGTGCAGTGATGTGTTAATTTTCAGTGGCCTTGAGATGTTCGATTTTCTAACATATGGAGAAAAAAAACATCGCTAATATAAGGGCGCAAATCTGTCATGCCATGCAGTAACTCAGAAAACATGTCAAAGCTAGCAAACTTTATAACTACATGCATAACACCTCTTTTAGTTCTATCAATTGAACAACAAAGAAAGGAGAGGCCCTAACTTGCCAATGTCACTAAAAGAATGTCATTAAGCCTTTCCAACATGTACCCACCCCCAACACATTTCCAGAACTACATCTTCGATTGTTATACAGCTTCCAATTTAAGAAAATATGTGTCAAGCAAGTCAAGCAACATGAAAAATATACAACAACATTAAAGAAAATTTATGCAAACAAATATTGCTTAACGTATGACAAACTAGACATTGGAAACAATACAAATCCCCTCCCCGCTAATAATGCATATTCCAGACTGTCTAACAGTTCAACCTGTCCCAAATGTCATCTCCATGCAATCACACCTGAAAACCAGATATGTACTGTATGTCATTCTACCATTTGCATGACATGCCATCACAAGTGAAATCCAGATGACACCCACTACATGCCATTCCACCCTGTTCCACATGCCAACCCACCCTGTTCCACATGCCAACCCACCCTGTTATACATGCCAATCCACCCTCCTGTCCAACATGCCAACGCATCCTGACCCACCTCCCAACCCACCCCGCCCTACATACAATTCCACCCTGTCCCACATGAAATCCCACCCTCATCCAAATTCCTTCAGCTACTTTATCATCATCTTATCGTATACCCCACATTCCACTTATTGTTTATATTTCCTAAGCCCCTAATCTAAAACTCTTTGGAAGCGAGGAAACTTTTATTTGCTTTTTTATTCATGGAAAGACAAAAATTTGGATTCCTATTCATATCATGTCAATATCATAACAAAATTAGAAATGTGAAGTTAGTAAGTCTTTTTGATCTCAGGTCAAATATTTTTGAGATCAAATATTTTTGATGTCAGGTCAAACATTTTCCAGCAAAGTTTATTCTTATGCAAATAACGTAATTGATATGCACACTATACCTCACCAATTATTGTGAACACAATACTCTTCACATATACTGTATGATCATTTGTTTAAGCAAAATCACCACACCTACTTTAATTCAAGAGATACCACAGACAAATATTTTCATTGCTATGCAAATAAACCAAGTTATAATCTCAAGCTAATTATTTTGTACAAAAGTCTGTTATGCAAATAATGCACATTACATCACACCGTAGACAATGATCTTCACATATATAATCATTTGTGTAAACAAAATCACACTCCCGCTTTTATTTTAGACATACAGTATCATAGGTACAAATATTTGTATTGTTATGCAAATAAGCTAATTTGTATGCACTTACGTTACCTCCAATCATGCTTATTTGAACAGTGCCCATAAATGTATACCATTCATAACTTGAGTTCTTCGCTCATGTTAAACATTTTATAAGAGTCTATTGTTATGCAAATAAGCTAATTAATATGCACACTTCACCTCACCATTAAGTGTAGACAATGCTCTTCACATACATGTATATGGTCATTTTTGCACTCAAAATCCCCACATCCACTTTAATTTAAGAAATATCATAGATACAAATATTTTCATTGTTATGCAAATAAGCTGATTAGTATGTTCACACAAGACCCAATCATGCTCACTTGAACAGTACCCCTACGCAAAGTTACATGAACGTACACCATTCATAACTTAAGTTATGGAAACTTTAACCATAAACGTTAACCTGAAAAATATTTGTATTTTTTATACAAATAATCGAATAAGTATGCACACACAACCCCCAAATCATACTCATTTGATAAGTACTGTATATCGTAAGTTTGCCCTGGGCCCCAGTTGCCCAGATGCTCTAATAATACAAATTTGGGATGGCTGGCACACCTATTGCAAGGATTTTTTTAAACAAAATCATAAGCAGAGAAAACAAGGCTGCTAGATATGAACGCTTTGCTTTTTCAGTGTGACGCTATTATGACGTCATCACAACTACTCGAATAATCATCTCCACAATAACTAGACATCAATGATGTTATAGCTCAACCCATTACAATGCAAGAAGAATTGATTGCTTTCACTGATTTTATTTTTGTCACATGTACTTTTATGATGTTTTTAAAGTTTGATTTGAGGTGCATTCCATTTGTGGGCAATTATTCATCATGTTAGAAATTCAAGAGTTTCAACTTTCCCGTATGAGTTGTATTCAGTTTGTTTGTTTGGGTGTAATGGCACCTTAACAGTCAGGTCATATGTGCCCGAGGTTAGTTGCAAATGACTGTCAGCTCTAGCCGCGAAGAAGAAAGTTTCATTGTACAATGGGATTGAAAGTGGAAAACTCGTAAGTATATCTCAAATTCCTTTCTTAAAAGTACATAATTTTGGTTATTTTTTTCTTTAAAATAGTTCTTTACACTTGTCCGTATATTATTAAAAAAAAAAAAAATATCAGTTGAATGCGTACTTTATTAGTATAAAGGTGGAGGGAAGGTGGAGGGGAAGGTGGAGGGGAAGGTGGAAGGTGGGGAAGGTGGAGGGGAGGGGAAGGTGGAGGGAAGGTGGAGGAAGGTGGAGGAAGGTGGAGGGAAGGTGGAGGAAGGTGGAGGGGAAGGTGGAGGAAGGTGGAGGAGGTGGGGAAGGTGGAGGGGAAGGTGGAGGAAGGTGGAGGAAGGTGGAGGGGAAGGTGGAGGGGAAGGTGGAGGAAGGTGGAGGGGAAGGTGGAGGGGAAGGTGGAGGAAGGTGGAGGGAAGGTGGAGGAAGGTGGAGGAAGGTGGAGGTGGAGGAAGGTGGAGGGGAAGGTGGAGGGGAAGGTGGAGGTGGAGGGGAAGGTGGAGGGGAAGGTGGAGGGAAGGTGGAGGGGAAGGTGGAGGAAGGTGGAGGGGAAGGTGGAGGGAAGGTGGAGGGGAAGGTGGAGGGGAAGGTGGAGGGGAAGGTGGAGGGGAAGGTGGAGGAAGGTGGAGGGGAAGGTGGAGGGGAAGGTGGAGGGGAAGGTGGAGGGAAGGTGGAAGGTGGGGGAAGGTGGAGGGGAAGGTGGAGGGGAAGGTGGAGGGAAGGTGGAGGGGAAGGTGGAGGGAAGGTGGAGGGGAAGGTGGAGGGAAGGTGGGGGAAGGTGGAGGAAGGTGGAGGGGAAGGTGGAGGGGGAAGGTGGAGGAAGGTGGAGGGAAGGTGGAGGGAAGGTGGAGGGGAAGGTGGAGGGGAAGGTGGAGGGGAAGGTGGAGGAAGGTGGAGGGGAAGGTGGGGGAAGGTGGAGGGAAGGTGGAGGGGAAGGTGGAGGGAAGGTGGAGGGGAAGGTGGAGGGAGGGGGAAGGTGGAGGGGAAGGTGGAGGGGAAGGTGGAGGGGAAGGTGGAGGGAAGGTGGAGGGGAAGGTGGAGGGAAGGTGGAGGAAGGTGGAGGGGAAGGTGGAGGGGAAGGTGGAGGAAGGTGGAGGGAAGGTGGAGGGGAAGGTGGAGGGAAGGTGGAGGAAGGTGGAAGGTGGAGGGAAGGTGGAGGGGAAGGTGGAGGGAAGGTGGAGGGAAGGTGGAGGGGAAGGTGGAGGGGAAGGTGGAGGGAAGGTGGAGGGAAGGTGGAGGGAAGGTGGAGGTGGGGAAGGTGGAGGGGAAGGTGGAGGGGAAGGTGGAGGGGAAGGTGGAGGAAGGTGGAGGGGAAGGTGGAGGAAGGTGGAGGAAGGTGGAGGGAAGGTGGAGGGAAGGTGGAGGGGAAGGTGGAGGGAAGGTGGAGGAAGGTGAGACAGGAGGGTGGAGGGAGAGGGTGGAGGTGGGGGTAGGGGAGGGGGGGAAGGGGAGGGAGAGTGGAGCAGGAGGGTGGAGGGAGGGGTGAAGGGGAGGGTGGAAGGGGAGGGGAGGGTGGAGCGGTAGGGTGGGAGGAGGGTGGAGGGGGAGGGGGAGGTGGAGGGGGAGGGTGGGTCGGGAGGTGGATCGGGAGGGTGGAGTGGGAGGGTGGAGGGGGGGGGGGGGGTAGGGGAGGGGAGAAACAGCGTTGGGCAGAGGCGGTTGTGGCTACAGGGAATGGGATGGTAAATTTCGTCCAACGTATCTTTTTTTATTGGTATTTCTTGTCCCCAGTGGGCAAATAGACTAAAATATTGGATGGGATTAATAGCTAAATACAAGTGTAACTGCCACGGTCGTGTGGAGAACGAATTCTTTTTATACAACAGGAGACAAAGAAAATTGTTAGATAGGGTAGAGAGAGGGAATACCCCCATCGTGGGAGTATTCCCTCATAATGGCGAGAGGGGGAACACGGAGGGTAGGCCTATTAATGTTGTATTTATATATCGTTTTGTCAGTTTGTAGTAGTTGCTGCTGTAGGATATTGTGTAACTTCTTTCTGGGACGTACAACATAAACTTCAAAATTATCATGCTACGTCGGAGTTCTTACTTACAAAGTGGGGACAGGCTTAACGCACCACACCCTAACTCACATCTGAGGCTAACATGTTTTTAAAACACATTTTTATCTCAATATTGGGTATATAGTGGTGCGTGGCCAGGGGGCAGGGGAGACTTTCCAATAATTACGGCCCTTAGTGTTTGATAATGGTAATCCCAGGGTCATACAAGCAAGAATATGTCTCCTTTGATTTAGGTAAACAATTTGAATAGAAGAAAAATCTTTTTGATTCCTATGCCAGACATTACAGTATCTGAAATGCGAGGAACAAGAACTAATTTTTTTTTTTAAATCGCGCAGAATGAAAAAAGAAGCTTATTAAAGTAAACATAAAGCAAATGAAAAATAAGAAACTACTGTTGCATGCTTAACAGTAAAGAAATAAAATAGATAATACAAGGATAAAATATACTTATCTCACTACAAAGAAAGAAACGAGAGAAAATACTTAATACTTCTTTAAAAAAAAAAATAACGCACCTGATTTCATGGCCCTCGGTATTCGCGAACTTAGGGCCGGGTATATGCAGCATACTACCTCTTTTACTTAAGGATAGTGACAGTTGAAAAAATATGCTTCTAACAAAAGTTGTAAGCCGTTTTGTATTAATTTTAATGTAGGAGTTAATGGAGGTTTCCACTAAGTAACGGTCGACTACCGACGTTATCGGAGAGCAAAGGTCACTTTGAGTGCAGCATATTCTGCAACAATACATTTTAAAAACAAAATTACAAACATTAGCGACCATCTAAATGTATTAAAAAAAATGTTAGGCTATGACGTTTGCATGTTTGATTTTTTTCTGCATAGGAGTTCCAATTTGTTTAGTTTTAGTTTCGCTACGGAAAAAGCGTACTGCCGTGATTCCCGAGATACATATTCCCCTACTTTTTAAGTATAGGCCTATATAATGAAAAATAAAAATAAATAAAAAATAGTACACAATTGGGGGTGGGGGGGGGGGGGGGATTTGTTTGAGTTTCAATTCGTATCTTATGACCCTAAGTTTGGATAAGAAGCCAAGCATGCTCCTTAACGTTGAAGATGTGAATTTACGGCCCTGAAGTGTCAAAGATTCATTGTATGAAAATGCGTTTCTGCATCTTATCCACCCCATGCCATCTCAGAATTCAGATGTCTAATCAGGGGTGGCGGAGCTTTCAAAATATTGGGGGATTTAATGAGGTAAGGTGACATGTGATACGTTCACCTAAAATTATTGGGCTGAAGCCCGCACATCCCCCTTCCCAGCTCCGCCGCCTCTGTCAATTGCAAGTCATCATTGATGAGAGGACCTAAATACAAACCTTGATATGAACGCATAATGTAAGTTTCGCGTAACTAGCATGGCTACTTTAATATGAAATTAAAATTGGTTCTTCCCCGT
Organism: Chiridota heheva; assembly: GCA_020152595.1. Taxonomy (NCBI): domain Eukaryota; kingdom Metazoa; phylum Echinodermata; class Holothuroidea; order Apodida; family Chiridotidae; genus Chiridota; species Chiridota heheva. Next base: position 528,510 of record JAIGNY010002085.1, read on the forward strand.
TTTTCTGTTTGTTCAAACTTAGGGGGACACTTGAAATATTATATTTAACATTCATCCTATCATGTAATGATAATCACCGGGATTACGTAATTCCCCTTTGATGTCGCTACTGCTACGAGAAAAATCTGGGTCACTGCCAAAATGCGTTTAGAGCAGTGATGCGGTCTAATCTGCTGCACCGTATAATTTAGTGCACTTGAAATAGCTTTTTGAATGATTTAGCCAATGTATTTTCACCCAAATCAGCACTAATGGGGCTGTTATATAGCAATAAATATTCAAGTGTTTGAAGTTTTTTCCCCAAAACCGAGATTGTTTCTTGTCCGTAACTACTCATGTTGAGAGACGCTATAGCGACCACGTGTGACTTCCGCAACTAGGGATGACAGATCACACGGCGTGAGAATATTACCGAGTTTTATGCATGAGCAGGCTATTACCGCATTAATTTATGTCAACACGTGCTGATTTTGTGTCGTAATCCAAGCAACAACTCCCTGGTAATCCGGTCGTAAAAACAATAACAATACCCAAACAAACATTTAATCCGTCCGTAAATACAATTATTAGTTTTGAAATATTTGTTACTCTTTGAAGTAAAGGTTAAAACACACGAATTAATCTGTAATTTTATCACAATTGATGTGAAACGAGAATTTCTTCAATATTTTCACTGCACATTAGAACTCTTAAAAGCTGGAATACTATCAACGCTAGGCCAAAGGACATCGATGCGTATGAATTTTGATTTCTTTGCATCGCTACCGTGGTTTGATTCATGACTTGTGTGTTTCTAAGCTTTAACGCAAATTCTTCTGGGCCAACTTTAGAAATAGGTAGATTGAGAAAAAAATTAAGTTGTTGTCTCCATAATTCATAGAAAAGACGGGACGAGCCCAAATTTCCTAGCGGACCGTTTTTACTATTAGGGGGAACAAATTTACTGGATGGCTACGGCTTAATTGTCTGGGGGCCCACATTTCCTGGGAAATAAGAGCCGGGGGGCCAAAATTTACTGGGGGTAGAATTTACTTTTAAACCGATCAGTGGTTGGGTGATGTGTATTGTGATTTGATAATGAATGATGGATATGGGCGGAAATTTCTTGTGTGTATTTGACGGGTTATGTTAATGAGTGCTAGCCTAAGCCTGGCGCCTTCCTCATGAGCACAAGCTAGCTACATTCCATGCATCCCATCCCAAGTACCGTGAAAATAATTAGTGATATGCATATAGCCCCGGGTGAAAAATGTAAAGGCAATGACACAGTGGGTAAAGATTGAAATGATAAGGTTGGTTAGATGGTTTCGTGAATTTATGTAAACTTGAAAAAGCAAACATAAAAATTGAATTAACTTTCGTTTACACGTAGCATGATTTCCTAAATGGTTAAATGTCACAACCTTATTAGCAGCCCTGGGATGTCCCATTGAATACTACCGTACCCAGCGATGATTCTTCCACGTGTCCACGAAAACCTAAAGGTTTGGAAACAAACTTTTATTTCTGGCAATCTGCTGCCCATACGGCAAATTACGGCTTACGCAATGCCGCTGCGTTCACCAACCCAACAAAACTTTATCCTTAACGTTAGTAGATTTAAGTATAAACGCTCTAGCCCCGCGATGCAATGTAACACAAAACTTACTGACACTTGGGACTTATTGTACGACAAGCGAAAATGATCAAACAACAACTTCACACGTTATCTTCTAGGCTATGTCATAACCTGTTATACAACTCGGTAATCCAATCCGATACAGCGTGACCTGAATAAGATTACGAGAATTTGCATATTCATAGCAAAATGTCCGAATTCTGATTGGAAAATACTGCGATATGATTAAACATATATGTCCATACATGTAAGTAATAGACATGCGTGTACACCAACTGACCAATAACATAGCCCGGAGCGGCACCGGTACGAAACGCGAATAGAATAGAGCTATTTTTAGCGAAATTACGCATGAAATCTAATACTTTGTTAAAACCTTTCGAGAGCTTTAATTAGAAAAAATACATGGAATATCTCTAAACAAAATACAAGGTTTATTATTGATACAAAAATCTCGCTTGAGCCAGAATCTCAAGAGCAAAACTGTAAAAACCTAGGAGGAGATGCATTTTCAAGCAAAACTTAGTACAGGCACATATGAGAGGTCACGTACGATTTGATAATCTCCACTCATACACTCTGTGTATGGGTGGAGCTAAAATGGATCAAGGATGTCATTTTGTCTACCAATCTTGCGATTTTTTTGTGGGGAGGGGAGAAGGGTTATGCTGCCAATAAATAGCTGTTTTCTAATAAACTGCACATTCAGCAGGCCCGTAGCCAGGAATTTTCATATCAAAGGAAAACAAATCGTGAAATTCTGGGTGCTCATGAATTTTTTGAGATTTCCAAAGGGCACTTTATCAACAAAAGGGGGTTCAAGATTTTAGAAGGAAAGGGAGGGGGCGAACGAACGTTATTCGTATAAAGGACAACAAACCTTGAAATTCCGGGTGCTTAATTCAAAAGGGCACATTCTCAACAAAAAAGGTGTTTCTTTCACTAGGACGAACACCCCCACCACGCTACAGGCCTGTTCAGAGAGTAGGAATTAGTAGCGTTAATAAGTGACCTGAGATATGAGTCAAATTTACAACTGGTTTTCGTAACAGTTTCGTTGGCTAAAACTTGGCTCATGTGGATAAAACCGAACAATGATGACGTCATGGACCTTACAGCACTTTCTTTCTAGCGTAGCCTCCAGGCATAAATTTAGTCCTTGCAATATTGTGTTCAATTTGCTGAGGTGATGTTAGGCTACTACCTGGAGAGCTGTTGTCACAGGCGCAGATAGCAAAAAACTGGATTGAAAAGTATTATTTCGCCCCCATGCAGCAAAATATGGGAGAAAGAAATTCAAGATAGGCTAAGTATAGGATCATGTAAAATTGCAATTATTTCGATCTAAAATGATGGGACGGAGGGGCACTTGGCAAAAGGTGGAAATTTTGAATAATTTATATATTTGGCTCCGGTCTGAAAATCTCAGCTTTTATTTGGCCTAAGTAAAATTGCAATTGTTTCGATCAAAAGTGATCGAGCAGAGTAAGGTGGATAGCGTTGCTCCTGGGCACCAACCAGGTCATTTGAATCCTTTACTTGGTTTATGATCACAACATACAGTGTATTTTCTTAACTTTGCGAATTTCGTTTGAATTCTATAGTCTATTTAGCCTTAGAAAATGAAATCTTTGTAACTTTCGATCAAATCTAAACTTTCATTTGGCTCTCAAATGAATACAATCGTAGCACCATGTTCTGGCCCTTACCAGGTTTTAATTTAATCTATTGAATTGCATGCCCACCCATCCCTTTATGCTCTGTATTCAAGCCTTCCTTCCCATGGAATACATCTCTTTTCATTGCTATACTCAAAATCAGTTTCTGATTCAATGATTTGCCTTATTTGGACATTTCCAAATAATAATCTACCATTCTGCGATTACCGAGCGCAAAATTTCTGCATTTCCGAGAAGAAAAAAAAATTGAATTTTTGAATAAGATTTCCAGGGACAGAGGGATGCTAGTATGAGTGTGTGGAAGGGAGATGGAGGGGGGGGGGACACTATGCTCTACCGAAGTAAGTTGGTAAGGTATGATTCTATAAAGTGTTTCAATCGCATTCCTTCCGAATTTAAGGGAAATGTCATTCAATTTATAAAAAGCTACCTTCATTCACATGCAAATTTCTTCATTTTAGGGCAATTTTCGAAAATTTCCTTCTTAATCGGGAAATATGGTCCATTTTCATCAATTATCTGGAAATGTTGCCAAATATTACTAAAATTTCCACTTATTTTACCAAATTTTCCTTCCCAGTCGAACGAAAAAGCATGCGGCGGTGAATGTGATATCCTTTCATCTATCTGTTCATGGAGTACCTTTTCCCCTGCTCCCTACTTTCTAAGACTTTGCACCCTTATGGCTGTATGAGGCCCCCACTCCTTTCGACCGGATACCCTGAGTGGAAGAGAATCATGCCCGACTCGGATAGATATCTGGGTCATGCATACCCTCCAGCCCTCTCGACTCGGCATGTTGACAATATGATACTTGGACACCGATTTTATAAATACAACCTTTGTCTATAACCATAGGCGTAAATAACGCTTTGAAAGCAAAACAAAATCCACGAAGAGCCCTTCTTGTCCCCGTTGACCTCGTGCAGTAAAAGGACGGGGGAAATCGCTCCCGTTCGAGTCCGTTGAGCATGTCATGACCAGCCCTTTTTAGGTTTTTCATATATCTGTATATCAGTATATTATACGCTTAACATTGAATAAGCTCTTTATCAGTCTTTTTTCATTTGTTTCAAGTTTTAATGACTAAAATTTCTACTTTACTGTTGTTTAAAGTTTGTACTATTTTCATCCCCTTACTTATCTTCGTTGTTCTGGTCAGAAAATAAGGTTTACACAAGCTTCCTCCACTCAGCACGGTTTTTGGCTTTTGACTCTGCCTCACCCCAGGTCAGTCCCATGTTTTTCAGTTAACTTCAATTGTCCTGAGCCATGTACTTTTGGGTCGGCCTCTATGTCATTTGCCTTGAGAGGTCCAACGTAGGGCAACTGTTGCTGGCAGGTATTCTCATCACATGCCCCATCCATCTGAACCGCCTCTGCTTAATTATTATGCACATGGACCTGATAAGGTCTAAGAGATCTTTGTTTGACCAGAAAAGGCAACCGATGTGAAAACTAGAAAGTGAACTTGTGCCACTTTTGGTGACCCTCCAGCATTCACTCCCATACAGCAGGGTGGACTTCACATTGCTGTTATAGATACGGATTTTTGTTCTGCGGCTGTAATGTTTGGATTTCCAGATTTATTTTAGTTGGTGGAATGCAGCTTTTGCTTTTGCCACTTTGCTATTGATGTCTTTGTTGGTGGCATCTTCTGTGCTTACCACGGCACCCAGCCAAGTAAATATTTCCACCCATCAATCTCTGTGCCGTCGACGGTCGATCGATATTGATGCTGTTCCTATACAGGTAGTGTTCAATCTCATCTCTTGGGTTTTTTGTTGTGTTGATTTGTATTCCAATCTGGTCACTGTAGCATAGTGGTTAAGCCGGTTTTCTAACAATTCTCTTATAAATAGATTACTCGGCGACAAGTAAACACACAATTACAATGTCGGGGTCGTCACCTGCATAATCGGTTATGATAGTAACAATGCTATCACGAAACGCTTAATACGACCCGGACGAGAACACAGGTACGACGTATGGACAGACATAACATCGACAACCAAGTCAATGTCCACGGCCTTTGATAACCAGTTGTCACGGTGGTGCACTGGCGTGTCTACCCAACCCAGGCTCGAACCCAGGATCTCGTGGTCTGTAGACATGTATGATAACCGCTACACCACAGTAAGTAGATAAATAGGTTACTGCCACGATTGCCCTTTATTAAGGGCATACTTGTAACATTGATTTCCTAAAGGATTAGTTTAGTGGTCAAGTAAGTTTATCTTATATGAAAAGGGTGAAGAAACTACTTAAAAATCTTATCCCTTAAGGAGATATTGAAGTTTGTTATCATTTGTTTAGAAACGACTGAAATCAGACTAGTTGTGACGTCACAGCCTCAGATTTCTCAATCTTTCTGTATTCTATCGTACAATTTTGAAAAAAATGTTGTAGCCCTCCCAATTTTGTCCAAGCCATATAATTGACTGAAATATCAAATGAACCATAATGACATTTTTTTTAATCATATTGACTGAATTATCGTTAATTTTAACCAAAACTTTTAGTTTGCTCCCAAAATCATAAATTTTGGATCAAACATCTTTAAATTTGGCCCAAAATCTTCAACTTTGGATACAAATTATTTAATAATTTTCAGTTTTAGACCAAAACTTTTACGTTTGGACCAAAATCTAAAACATAGAGCCCAAACTTACTTCAGATGCCCCACCACCCCACCCCTCCCCTCTCCCAATCATTTTCAAATAGGCCTTTACCTTTTCACCCGATGGGAAATTGCTAATGTTTGCCTTGGTAAGGAGTATAGGAGGGGTTATCTTTCAGGGAAGCAAGAACTCGAACATTTTCCATATGAAAATTGCACTGATTAATTTACATAAAATGTTGCTGCTAATTGGGAAATCTGCTTAAATTTTCAGGAATTCTTCTTGAATTTTCAAGAATTCTCCTTGAATTTTCAGAAATCCTCTTTGAAATTATGAAAACCCTCTTGAATTTTCAGAAGATTTTCTTCATTTCCGGGAAATTTCTTTCACTTTTCGGAAAATTTTCTTATACTTGTGAAATTTTCCAATTTTGTGAAAATTTTCTTTAATTTCCAGGAAGTTTCTTTAATTTTCGGGAAATTTTCAGGAAATGTTGCCAAAATTTCCTTCAATTTTATGTTAATAATTTCACAATTTACCCTCCTAAGTGGGAAGAAATAAAGTAACCGGAAAATATAAACTCTTCGGGGGGGGGAGGGGGGGGAATGTGTTTCTCAGTTGGGGGCTTAATCCTCATCAAAAATGAAAAGCTAGACATGCCCCTGACACCAGCTAACATCATAATTATACCAAATATGAAACAAAACAGGCATGCGGTTGTTAAATATGAACATTTCGAGATTTTTACATTAAACCCCACCTACTCCTTAGTATGCATGATATCACCTGCTAAAGCAAATGTGCATATCCAATATGTCATTCTTGAGATATCGTGTTAATAAACTAGGCTTAACACACATACTGTACCAATCGGAACATTGTGATGTGTGAACATTTTCTTGAAATTTTAAACCTGAATAACTTATTTGTGGGAATAAAGAAAAAATGTCATTTACTAGATTATTTAATCCGTTTTACTTTTTCCATTTTTAGAATACATACAGTATTACTGTAATTCATTGAAAAATCCTGTGCCACATGACAGATTATGCAGCCTAATGTTACAAATCTTAAATGTAATCTATTTATTGTTATATAGCATTGTTCCATGGTTAGGATAATCTGATTAACCCTTAAACAACATCTCGGTTTTCTTAACCTCTTTCTGTGGCATTTTGACATCTTTTCTCACCTTATGTTCCACGTTACATGTAGGCCTAAATGAAAGCTAAGACATTGATTTTTTTATGTGATAAAAGCAAATAAGTTACAAATTGGACAAAAATATGCAAAATAAGCAATTTCCCCCCAAATCGGTCAATAAATAGGTGAAACACATAGGCCTAAGGCCTTGTGAATGCTGAATACAAATACAAAAATATGAAATATATTTTTAGATTCGTTATCAAATTCCCCTTCTTAATGATAGTGATCTAAATGTTTTGTAATGATAAAAGAATGAATAAATATAAAAAATATTTTTGTGTAAAACACCGTTCAAAATTAAACAAAGAAATTATAACTTTAAGCACACCGCAGAAATTGAATTTGCAATTTGTCAGTCTCTAGACCAGTGCTACAGTTCAATTTGTTAAAGGAAAAACACTAAAAATGGCCGGAAATCATTACATTTTGAAAATTATTACCCCCTCCTTCCTCCCTCAAAAAAAAAAGAGATTGCAGTTAGGAACGAGAAAAAATCCACCAGAAATCGAAAATATAAGGTCTAAGCTCTTGTTTTTTTTTTTTTTTTTTATGTTAAATGGAAAAATTTGTTTTGAATTATTTTGATATTTCTTTGAGAAAATCCATTTTATCTCTATTTTGAGCATTTTAATTTGCCCTATTTTGAACCTATTTTTTTCTCAAAAATCTGTAATATGACCCCCATAAAATAGTATAATTTTCTGAAAGAAGTATTTGTCACTTTAAAATGATATTGGGATTATGTTTATATGATGATGTTAAATCAACCACTTATTTAAAAAAAAGTGCATGTCAAAATCCATCGTGACCTTATTGATTGATAGTGTACTGTAAGGGTTAAATAAAAGTATCTGAAATTATCAGATTTCATTTGGTTGCCCTTTTCGGCCTCTTCAGGTTAAATGTAAATGAAAGATTCTTAGTTCTGCTGTCACCAATTCTGCTATGCAGTTATGGTGTTACCAGATAACAGGTTAGGCGTTTAGGGAAATATGATACTTGGGTAAGAGTTATGACAGATGCATAAACAAGTTGATAACTGGTATTTGGAAATGATTGATTCCTACACCTTACAGAGTGTGCTCACATTTAAGTTACAATAGGGTTGTCAGAGCAGAGTGGGGTTTGGTAAGCCCTTTTATGTGACATGCTGTTCCAAACATTGATGGACTGTTTGTATATAATTACATAATTCATGTAGGTATCTTGCCAATGAGTCATTGTCACTAAATATGTGATGTCTGAAACATGTAGTGATGTCCGAAACATCATTTATTGTTTATTTGCACAAAAACTAGCATAACTTTAAAGAAACCAAACAAAATATGTTACATGCATCTATGACTCACATAGGGCAATATTATCAATTAGTTTTCATTACATTTCTTTGTTTCCATAGGTGTTTCACATTTGTTTCGGACTTTACAAGTGTTGACAAAAAATCAAATTTGTTTGTAAAATTTAAAGAAACTTGTAGATAAGTTTATGATAATGAAACTTACTTTATATAGTCAGTATGTCCCTTTGGTATCACTAGAATAAGCACTTGCCTTATACCTATGGGTATATGACAACTTCAAATTGTTTCGGACATCACATTTTTGTTGACGGAAAAGTGAAAAGGTTTTCACAAACAGCTTCAACACAAGTTATAAGAAGTTTGGAAAAGTAAACTGAATTTACTTTTTGTTGTTAAAACTTCATCCTTTATCATAAATATAATAATTGTTAAAATTGATTAAAGTCTGTTATTCCATGAACCCAGGAAAGAAGCATGCAAATGTTGACGGAAAATGTGATGTCCGAAACAATGAGATGAACAATATTACTGTGTAAAAACTTTACGGTAAAAATTTACTAAAGGTATATGATGCAAGAGTACTGCACATAAACATGGATGAGAAAGAAGATCTTTAAAGAAACATAACTATTTATCTAAATGACTATTTTGTAACGGCAACTTTTTCCGTCAACATTTTGCTGTTCTGGGGGTGCCGTTGACCAAGAAGTGCATGTTATGAGAGCTAGAACAAGGTGGATGCATTCCACACATGAACAAAACTCAACTTAGCTATGTTTTGTTTTTGCGCTGTAGTACCTGACATACCGTTTAAGCTATTTTGAAGGCTTTAACGTGAACAGACCCTAATGCTAAATTATTTACCATACCACTGTGGCAGCGCTAGGGGATGTTTCTGCTTCGGCACTTCCTCCCTCAATTAAAATCAGAGGTGGGTGAGTGGGTCAGCTCGCTGGGATTGGGATTGGGGTGGGTCAGCTCGCTGGGATGGGGGTGGGTCAGCTCGCTGGGATTGGATCAGGTGGGTGGATCAGCTCGCTGGGATTGGGATTGGGGGTGGGTCAGCTCGCTGGGATTGGGATTGGGGTGGGTCAGCTCGCAGGAATTGGGATTAGGGTGGGTCAGCTCGCTGGGATTTGGATTGGGGTGGGTCAGATCGCTGGAATTGGGATTGGGATGTATATAAAACGGGATACTGAAATCATGCCAGAGTACAAATTACCAACTTGTTTTACATCGAGGAGAAGGTCAAAACATCGAAATGTAATCAACCATCGAATATCATTTTTTGGAGGAAAAAACAAACAAACATGCGATATACAAGTTTTAAATTTTAATACGGAGTCGTTTAGTGTAATAAACCTTATGTTTATCATTTATTTTATTACATCATTGTGAAACAGTAAAAATGACAGATGTTTGGTCCAATTTTACCCCCTAGGGTTTCTGTTTTGCAGCATGTAGGCCCTACTCCATGACAATAAATTTCTTGATTTATCTTGTTCCTGTAGATTTAATTGTCCTGATTTATTTTGTTTTCATGGGACAATGGATATGGTTAGCAATTTGTGTAGTTGCCATGACTGCTTTTTTGTGGATTATTTGTTGCCTATTAGTGGCTAAATCCGTTCACCATTGATGCTAGACGGAGCAGTGTTCTCATGAGTATTGTTCATGTGAGAAAATTCATGGATAATGCCTATGGTTGCTATTTGTTTTGTTTCGGGATGGCAGTTGGCAAAGTCTGCAGGGTTTCCATATTCAAGAAGTTTTCAAAAAGATATGTTTCCCATAGCTTTGTATTTACCACTTCTTTATAACTGTTACAATAAAACAATGCATGTGCTACTTTAAATAAATTTTATCAGACTTCATCAAATAAATTGTGAAGACGACTTTGTGTTTATTCTTTGATCAAGTATGCAGGGGCGGACTGGCCACGGTCCATCGGGTAATACCCGATGCCGCTCCCCCCATCGTCTTGGTGCTCCAAGTCCTAGCCCCCCTCCCCCTCCCCCTCCCTCCCCGCTCCCGAAATAAAAACCTTTTCCCTAAAATTGAAGAAAACCAAATTTGGTTCACCCAGCTCCGTCTTGAAGCCCCTTTGGGTCACCCCGACCAATGGGTTAAAGTAGTTTGAATTACAGTATAATTAAAGAGTTTAACATTACTTTCTTTTAGCATAAATGGTGAAAAGTAAAAGCGTATATGACGCTTCAAAGGCTCCGTATAAAATATGCGGATAGCCTTTTCTTTTCTGAAAGGGTATTTTCATTTTTTTTTAAATATTTGATGGTTAACATACATATAAAACAAAAAGAGGTCACATGAACGGAATAATTTCACCTCCAAGATTACACAAGAATATTGGCATATAAATATACTGAGATAGTTGCCCTTAATTTTGTACGGTGGCCCATCCAACATGACTTTCTTTTAGTATAAATGGTGACAGTACACAAATCATGGTACTTAAAAGACTCTGTACTAAAAAAATGATACATGAACTGTTATTGTATGTATTGTACAATGTTATTGTAGCGGTTATTTCTCGGGTTCAATCCCCCCAAATGGTTTATTGCTATTTTTACATCATATAAAACAAAAGCAGCCTCCACAAACATAAATAGATCACCTCAGAGACTCTACAACGATGATATAAGTCCATGACGTGTGAATCAGCAGCCTTACGGCCCTTGATGAACGTTTTCCATGTTCTTGTGTTTTTTATATCTACGGGCGTTGTTACTTGTTTTCTTCTGGGCCTGGCGGACAGTGAAGGAGGCATGGCAGGGAAGGGATTATCCCAGGCCCAGCTAACTATACCACTAGACATTTCTTTTCCAAAATCCCCCTTTTCGAAGTTAGCAAGAGAATAAATCTCTTAGTTTTCTTACTACAGTATGAAATGTGAGGGAAATTAACCAAAAACAAAATCAAGAAATGCATGCAGAAAGAAAATAGAAATTTCTTGAAAGTAAAATAATCAATCACCCGAAGGGAAATAAAGGGAAATGGAATAACATCGAAAGTCTAAAATAGAAATGATATAACATAACTAGAAACAAGCCAACGAAAAACATGAGATTGGTCATGAATATTTATTTTTGATTCTTGAAATATGAAATGTAAAGTAAATGAACAAGAAATCTTGCCATGAATCGTGCAAAAACTTATAAGGTCCTACAGAAAAACTTGAAGGCAAAGAAACAAGCATGCTCAATCAACACTTGACAACAGTCAGACAGTAAAGGTCCAAAACATAATACAAGATAAAGTATACTTATATAAAAGAAAGAAAAAGAAAAACATTAGATTTTTATGGAAAACAAGATGAACAAACCATTTTTTAGGAGAAATACTTGTGCAAGAATTTTTATTTCAGCTGCGATACGCGAACATTGCGGTACGGGAGTAGCAGATCTGGTTCTGAAATTTCTTGCATTCAGTACATTGCCGTGCAGTCCCATGAAATCTCTTTTAGTGTGGCATTAAAATGGCTTATATTCACTAGTTTCTTTCGAAGGGATTGTTCTTATAAATAAGTGACCTTTTCAAGAATATCTATTCTACTTGAGATTGAAACCATAATTTTTAAATGTAATGTTTTCTCTAAGGAATTTATGCAGCTGTCACATAGTTCCATGCGAGAAATCGGAACGACCATGCAGGCCTAACGTTAGTACAAACTACAACAGGTATGATAAGTCGTTACACTCGACTTCAAGTATAACGGTATCGTATAAGGTTACACCAGGGGTTAAGGTGGGTGGGTTAGCTCGCTGGGATTGGAAGTAGGTGGGTGGGTTAACTCGCTGGGATTGGGAGTAGGTGGGTGGGTTAGCTTGCTGGGATTTGGGGTGGAAGGGTGGGTTAGCTTGCTGGGATTTGAGGTGGGTCGGTGGGTTAACTTGCTAGGATTTGGGGTGGGTGGGTGGGTTAGCTCGCTAAGATTTGGAGTGGGTGGGTGGGTTAGCTCGCTAGGATTTAGGTGGGTGGGTGGGTTAGCTCGCTAAGATTTGGAGTGGGTGGGTGGGTTAGCTCGCTAAGATTTGGAGTGGGTGGGTGGGTTAGCTCGCTGGGATTTGGGGTGGAAGGGTGGGTTAGCTTGCTGGGATTTGAGGTGGGTCGGTGGGTTAACTTGCTAGGATTTGGGGTGGGTGGGTGGGTTAGCTCGCTAAGATTTGGAGTGGGTGGGTGGGTTAGCTCGCAGGATTTAGGGTGGGTGGGTGGGTTAGCTTGCTAGGATTTGGGGTGGGTGGGTGGTTTAGCTCGCTAGGATTTAGGGTGGGTGGGTGGGTTAGCTCGCTGGAATTTGGTGTGGGTGGGTGGGTTAGCTCGCTGGGATTTGGGGTGGGTGGGTGGGTTAGCTCGCTGGGATTTGGGGTGGGTGGGTGGGTTAGCTCGCTGGGATTTGAGGTGGGTGGGTGGGTTAGCTTGCTGGGATTTGGGGTGGATCGGTGGGTAAGCTTGCTAGGATTTAGGGTGGGTGGGTGGGTGGGTTAGCTCGCTAAGATTTGGAGTGGGTGGGTGGGTTAGCTTGCTGGGATTGGGGTGGGTGGGTGGTTTAGCTCGCTGGGATTGGAGTTAAAGTGGGTGGTTTAGCTCGCTGGGATTGGGGTTAAGGTGGGTGGGTTAGCTCGCTGGGATTAAGGGTGGGTGGCTTAGTTCGCTAGGAGTAAGTGGGTGGGTTAGCTCGCTGGGATTGAGGGTGGGTGGGTAGGTTAGCTCGCTGGGATGGAGGTGGGTAGGTGTGTTAGCTCGCTGGGATGGGGGTGAGTGGGTGGGTTAGCTTGCTGGGATTGGGTGGGTGGGTTAGCTCGCTGGGATTGGGAGTGGGTGGGTGGGCTAGCTCGCTGGGATTTGGGGTGGGTGGGTGGGTTAGCTCGCTGGGATTGGGGTGGGTGGGTGGGTTAGCTCGCTGGGATTGGGGGTGGGTGGGTGTGTTAGCTCGCTGGGATTGGGGTGGGTGGGTGGCTTAGCTCGCTGGGATTGGGAATGGGTGGGTGGGTTAGCTCGCTTGGATTTAGGGTGGGTGGATGGGTTAGCTCGCTGGAATTTGGGGTGGGTGGGTGGGTTAGCTCGCTGGGATTTGGGGTGGGTGGGTGGGTTAGCTCGCTGGGATTTGGGGTGGGTGGGTGGGTTAGCTTGCTGGGATTTGGGGTGGGTGGGTGGGTTAGCTTGCTGGGATTGGGGTTAAAGTGGGTGGCTTAGCTCGCTGGGATTGGGGTTAAGGTGGGTGGGTTAGCTCGCTGGGATTAAGGGTGGGTGGCTTAGTTCGCTAGGAGTAAGTGGGTGGGTTAGCTCGCTGGGATTGAGGGTGGGTGGGTAGGTTAGCTCGCTGGGATGGAGGTGGGTGGGTGTGTTAGCTCGCTGGGATGGGGGTGAGTGGGTGGGTTAGCTTGCTGGGATTGGGTGGGTGGGTTAGCTCGCTGGGATTGGGAGTGGGTGGGTGGGCTAGCTCGCTGGGATTGTAAGTGGGTGGGTGGGTTAGCTCGCTGGGATTGGGGGTGGGTGGGTGGGTTAGCTCGCTGGGATTGGGGGTGGGTGGGTGTGTTAGCTCGCCAGGATTGGGGGTGGGTGGGTGGCTTAGCTCGCTGGGATTGGGAATGGGTGGGTGGGTTAGCTCGCTTGGATTTAGGGTGGGTGGATGGGTTAGCTCGCTGGAATTTGGGGTGGGTGGGTGGGTTAGCTCGCTGGGATTTGGGGTGGGTGGGTGGGTTAGCTCGCTGGGATTTGGGGTGGGTGGGTTAGCTCGCTGGGATTTGGGGTGGGTGGGTTAGCTCGCTGGGATTTGGGGTGGGTGGGTGGCTTAGCTCGCTGGGATTGGGAATGGGTGGGTGGGTTAGCTCGCTTGGATTTAGGGTGGGTGGATGGGTTAGCTCGCTGGAATTTGGGGTGGGTGGGTGGGTTAGCTCGCTGGGATTTAGGGTGGGTGGGTGGGTTAGCTCGCTGGGATTTGGGGTGGGTGGGTGGGTTAGCTCGCTGGGATTTGGGGTGGGTGGGTGGGTTAGCTCGCTGGGATTTGGGGTGGGTGGGTGGCTTAGCTCGCTGGGATTGGGAATGGGTGGGTGGGTTAGCTCGCTTGGATTTAGGGTGGGTGGATGGGTTAGCTCGCTGGAATTTGGGGTGGGTGGGTGGGTTAGCTCGCTGGGATTTAGGGTGGGTGGGTGGGTTAGCTCGCTGGGATTTGGGGTGGGTGGGTGGGTTAGCTCGCTGGGATTTGGGGTGGGTGGGTGGGTTAGCTTGCTGGGATTTGGGGTGGATCGGTGGGTAAGCTTGCTAGGATTTAGGGTGGGTGGGTGGGTTAGCTCGCTAAGATTTGGAGTGGGTGGGTGGGTTAGCTCGCTAAGATTTGGAGTGGGTGGGTGGGTTAGCTCGCTGGGATTTGGGGTGGGTGGGTGGGTTAGCTTGCTGGGCTTTGAGGTGGGTCGGTGGGTTAACACTGGGACTTGGGGTGGGTGGGTGGGTTAGCTCGCTAAGATTTAGAGTGGGTGGGTGGGTTAGCTCGCTAAGATTTGGAGTGGGTGGGTGGGTTAGCTCGCTTGGATTTAGGGTGGGTGGATGGGTTAGCTCGCTGGAATTTGGGGTGGGTGGGTGGGTTAGCTCGCTGGGATTTAGGGTGGGTGGGTGGGTTAGCTCGCTGGGATTTGGGGTGGGTGGGTGGGTTAGCTCGCTGGGATTTGGGGTGGGTGGGTGGGTTAGCTTGCTGGGATTTGGGGTGGATCGGTGGGTAAGCTTGCTAGGATTTAGGGTGGGTGGGTGGGTTAGCTCGCAAGATTTGGAGTGGGTGGGTGGGTTAGCTCGCTAAGATTTGGAGTGGGTGGGTGGGTTAGCTCGCTGGGATTTGGGGTGGAAGGGTGGGTTAGCTTGCTGGGATTTGAGGTGGGTCGGTGGGTTAACTTGCTAGGATTTGGGGTGGGTGGGTGGGTTAGCTCGCTAAGATTTGGAGTGGGTGGGTGGGTTAGCTCGCTAGGATTTAGGGTGGGTGGGTGGGTTAGCTTGCTAGGATTTGGGGTGGGTGGGTGGTTTAGCTCGCTAGGATTTAGGGTGGGTGGGTGGGTTAGCTCGCTGGAATTTGGTGTGGGTGGGTGGGTTAGCTCGCTGGGATTTGGGGTGGGTGGGTGGGTTAGCTCGCTGGGATTTGGGGTGGGTGGGTGGGTTAGCTCGCTGGGATTTGGGGTGGGTGGGTGGGTTAGCTCGCTGGGATTTGGGGTGGGTGGGTGGGTTAGCTTGCTGGGATTTGGGGTGGATCGGTGGGTAAGCTTGCTAGGATTTAGGGTGGGTGGGTGGGTTAGCTCGCTAAGATTTGGAGTGGGTGGGTGGGTTAGCTCGCAAGATTTGGAGTGGGTGGGTGGGTTGGCTCGCTGGGATTTGGGGTGGGTGGGTGGGTTAGCTTGCTGGGATTGGGGTTAAAGTGGGTGGCTTAGCTCGCTGGGATTGGGGGTTAAGGTGGGTGGGTTAGCTCGCTGGGATTAGGGTGGGTGGCTTAGTTCGCTAGGAGTGGGTGGGTGGCTTAGTTCGCTGGGAGTAAGTGGGTGGGTTAGCTCGCTGGGATTGAGGGTGGGTGGGTAGGTTAGCTCGCTGGGATGGAGGTGGGTGGGTGTGTTAGCTCGCTGGGATGGGGTGAGTGGGTGGGTTAGCTTGCTGGGATTGGGTGGGTGGGTTAGCTCGCTGGGATTGGGAGTGGGTGGGTGGGCTAGCTCGCTGGGATTGTAAGTGGGTGGGTGGGTTAGCTCGCTGGGATTGGGGTGGGTGGGTGGGTTAGCTCGCTGGGATTGGGGTGGGTGGGTGTGTTAGCTCGCAGGATTGGGGTGGGTGGGTGGCTTAGCTCGCTGGGATTGGGAATGGGTGGGTGGGTTAGCTCCTTGGATTTAGGGTGGGTGGATGGGTTAGCTCGCTGGAATTTGGGGTGGGTGGGTGGGTTAGCTCGCTGGGATTTGGGGTGGGTGGGTGGGTTAGCTCGCTGGGATTTGGGGTGGGTGGGTTAGCTCGCTGGGATTTGGGGTGGGTGGGTTAGCTCGCTGGGATTTGGGGTGGGTGGGTGGGTTAGCTCGCTGGGATTTGGGGTGGGTGGGTGGCTTAGCTCGCTGGGATTGGGAATGGGTGGGTGGGTTAGCTCGCTTGGATTTAGGGTGGGTGGATGGGTTAGCTCGCTGGAATTTGGGGTGGGTGGGTGGGTTAGCTCGCTGGGATTTAGGGTGGGTGGGTGGGTTAGCTCGCTGGGATTTGGGGTGGGTGGGTGGGTTAGCTCGCTGGGATTTGGGGTGGGTGGGTGGGTGGGTTAGCTTGCTGGGATTTGGGGTGGATCGGTGGGTAAGCTTGCTGGGATTTAGGGTGGGTGGGTGGGTTAGCTCGCTAAGATTTGGAGTGGGTGGGTGGGTTAGCTCGCAAGATTTGGAGTGGGTGGGTGGGTTAGCTCGCTGGGATTTGGGGTGGGTGGGTGGGTTAGCTTGCTGGGCTTTGAGGTGGGTCGGTGGGTTAACTTGCTAGGACTTGGGGTGGGTGGGTGGGTTAGCTCGCTAAGATTTGGAGTGGGTGGGTGGGTTAGCTCGCTAAGATTTGGAGTGGGTGGGTGGGTTAGCTCGCTAGGATTTAGGGTGGGTGGGTGGGTTAGCTTGCTAGGATTTGGGGTGGGTGGGTGGTTTAGCTCTTCAGGATTTAGGGTGGGTGGGTGGGTTAGCTCGCTGGAATTTGGTGTGGGTGGGTGGGTTAGCTCGCTGGGATTTGGGGTGGGTGGGTGGGTTAGCTCGCTGGGATTTGGGGTGGGTGGGTGGGTTAGCTCGCTGGGATTTGGGGTGGGTGGGTGGGTTAGCTCGCTGGGATTTGGGGTGGGTGGGTGGGTTAGCTTGCTGGGATTTGGGGTGGATCGGTGGGTAAGCTTGCTGGGATTTAGGGTGGGTGGGTGGGTTAGCTCGCTAAGATTTGGAGTGGGTGGGTGGGTTAGCTCGCTAAGATTTGGAGTGGGTGGGTGGGTTAGCTCGCTGGGATTTGGGGTGGGTGGGTGGGTTAGCTTGCTGGGCTTTGAGGTGGGTCGGTGGGTTAACTTGCTAGGACTTGGGGTGGGTGGGTGGGTTGGCTCGCCAAGATTTGGAGTGGGTGGGTGGGTTAGCTCGCTAAGATTTGGAGTGGGTGGGTGGGTTAGCTCGCTGGGATTTAGGGTGGGTGGGTGGGTTAGCTTGCTGGGATTTGGGGTGGGTGGGTGGTTTAGCTCGCTGGGATTTAGGGTGGGTGGGTGAGTTAGCTCGCTGGGATTTGGAGTGGGTGGGTGGGTTAGCTCGCTGGGATTTGGGGTAGGTGGGTGTGTTAGCTCGCTGGGATTGGGGTGGGTGGGGTGGGTTAGCTCGCTGGGATTTGGGGTGGGTGGGTGGGTTAGCTTGCTGGGATTTGGGGTGGGTGGGTGGGTTAGCTTGCTGGGATTGGGGTTAAAGTGGGTGGCTTAGCTCGCTGGGATTGGGGTTAAGGTGGGTGGGTTAGCTCGCTGGGATTAAGGGTGGGTGGCTTAGTTCGCTAGGAGTGGGTGGGTGGCTTAGTTCGCTGGGAGTAAGTGGGTGGGTTAGCTCGCTGGGATTGAGGGTGGGTGGGTAGGTTAGCTCGCTGGGATGGAGGTGGGTGGGTGTGTTAGCTCGCTGGGATGGGGTGAGTGGGTGGGTTAGCTTGCTGGGATTGGGTGGGTGGGTTAGCTCGCTGGGATTGGGAGTGGGTGGGTGGGCTAGCTCGCTGGGATTGTAAGTGGGTGGGTGGGTTAGCTCGCTGGGATTGGGGTGGGTGGGTGGGTTAGCTCGCTGGGATTGGGGGTGGGTGGGTGTGTTAGCTCGCTAGGATTGGGGGTGGGTGGGTGGCTTAGCTCGCTGGGATTGGGAATGGGTGGGTGGGTTAGCTCGCTTGGATTTAGGGTGGGTGGATGGGTTAGCTCGCTGGAATTTGGGGTGGGTGGGTGGGTTAGCTCGCTGGGATTTGGGGTGGGTGGGTGGGTTAGCTCGCTGGGATTTGGGGTGGGTGGGTTAGCTCGCTGGGATTTGGGGTGGGTGGGTTAGCTCGCTGGGATTTGGGGTGGGTGGGTGGGTTAGCTCGCTGGGATTTGGGGTGGGTGGGTGGCTTAGCTCGCTGGGATTGGGAATGGGTGGGTGGGTTAGCTCGCTTGGATTTAGGGTGGGTGGATGGGTTAGCTCGCTGGAATTTGGGGTGGGTGGGTGGGTTAGCTCGCTGGGATTTAGGGTGGGTGGGTGGGTTAACTTGCTGGGATTTGGGGTGGGTGGGTGGGTTAGCTCGCTGGGATTTGGGGTGGGTGGGTGGGTTAGCTTGCTGGGATTTGGGGTGGATCGGTGGGTAAGCTTGCTGGGATTTAGGGTGGGTGGGTGGGTTAGCTCGCAAGATTTGGAGTGGGTGGGTGGGTTAGCTCGCTAAGATTTGGAGTGGGTGGGTGGGTTAGCTCGCTGGGATTTGGGGTGGGTGGGTGGGTTAGCTTGCTGGGCTTTGAGGTGGGTCGGTGGGTTAACTTGCTAGGACTTGGGGTGGGTGGGTGGGTTAGCTCGCTAAGATTTGGAGTGGGTGGGTGGGTTAGCTCGCTAAGATTTGGAGTGGGTGGGTGGGTTAGCTCGCTAAGATTTGGAGTGGGTGGGTGGGTTAGCTTGCTAGGATTTGGGGTGGGTGGGTGGTTTAGCTCGCTAGGATTTAGGGTGGGTGGGTGAGTTAGCTCGCTGGGATTTGGAGTGGGTGGGTGGGTTAGCTCGCTGGGATTTGGGGTAGGTGGGTGTGTTAGCTCGCTGGGATTGGGGTGTCACCCCTCCCCTCCCCACCTTCTTTACATATTTTCTGGAATTGCCCATTTTAATTTGTCATTGGATTGCATAGGGTATGCTCCCTGGCTATATTATATTTCAATAAGCAAGGCCGTAATGGGGAACTTTGTGAAGAAGAATTACATTTAGGCCTAAGCCTACGCCCCTGGCAGCAAGCAACTCCTGTGTGCTATGATTTAAAATAAAAGTGTGGTTTAGGCCTTGGGCCTAGGTCCTACGAACAAATAAAAATTCTCTTCTGCAGCCAAGGAATGGAATATCATTATCAGTAACGTTAGAATATGAATATAACAACAATGGGTTAAAACTAACTTACCGCTTGGAATGGGATGTGTTAGCTTGTTCAGCGTATCTGGTATCACGAGCAAACTTCGCGAATTCTCGTGCAATGTAAGTTTGCAACGTTAGACCTAACTGTCAGTTGGAAGGTGACGTGTCTCATGCATTGACCTTAACTTTCAACTTTATATAGCCTAGGGCCTATTAATCCCGACGCGTACGGCTCAGGTGAGCTAGGCCTATACCGAATTTCAACAACGAATAAGTTGACCTGTCGGTGTACTTCCGTTTCGAAGGGCACTCTTTTTCATGCGGCCAGGCCAGTCTTACAACACAGGCGTTCCTAACGCTATGGCAACCGATATCAGTATATATTACTATATATATAAAGAAAGGTAGGACTCTTTCTAACGCGACTATGGAACCGTATATAGAAATTCTTTTTTTTGTGACCACTCACGAATCTTAATTACACTTTTTGACTTTACTCACATTTGCTGGAGATGCCCTTCTTCGTATATAAGCAACGGTATTTATTAGTTTGTTCCCGATTAGATGTACAAACGATGAATTTTCTATCAAATTACCCTCAAGACAGTCTATCCGCCCAACAATTTGGAACACCTGTGAGTCTTACTAACAATACATTTGACTGTGGTATACGCTATAGCCACGGCTGCTATACACAGTATGCAAGTACATTGCCTTGCATAGACCCAGCTGAAGTTAGCGTCATATTCATATTCAGATTTAAATTTTTACCAGCTGAAGAGCCATCCTTCTGTACGAAAAGCGCCATGTACTGGGATACCAACAAGACAGTTGGAGAGAATTTCGGCCGCCAACGGAGCAAAATCAGTTTTTTTTCTTCTTTCCTGTTTTACATTTTGTAATCGTCACATAGAAGTGTTTTGTGGGTGGTGGTTGTTGCAATGTAATTACACTCACGAGGTGAAAGCCCACCAACTCCCAAACCAAAAAGTAATGGACTCATTTATGGGAGATCGTACCTGGACCCTCAAAATCAGGGCCCTAAACAGCCAAAAGTCGTGAAAATTATTCCTTTCATAAGTTTATATCATGGTCCATAGCCCTTGGTATCAGTGAAGGTTTTGTGTCAGACTTCTGACATATTATGAGGGCAAAAGCCCAACTACCCCTTAATCCTGTGGTATAGGTCTTATCTCTGTGAGATTGTATCTGGGCCCTCAAAAATGGGCCCAAATTGACCACAAGTCGGAAATTGCTATTATATGTTTATCACATGGTCCATGACCCTTGGACCCAGTAAAGATTTTGTGCCAGACTTCTGAAATATGGGGTCAAAAGCCCAACTATACCTTTTAATCCTGTGGTATAGCTGTCATTTCAGGGAGATCGTATCTGGACCCTCAAAAATGGGGCCATAAATGGCCAAAAGAGGTGAAAATTATAGCTAGCATAAAGTTATATCATGGTCTATGGCCCTTGGGCCCAGTGAATGTTTTGTGCCAGACTTCTGACATATGGGGACAAAAACCCAACGATCCCATAATGCTGTGGTAGAGCTGTCATTTCTGGATGATCGCATCTGGACCCTCAAAAACGGGGCCTTAATGGCCAAAAGTCTGGAAATTGATTTTATATGGTTATCACATGGCCCTTGGGCCCAGTGAAGGTTTTGTGCCAGACTTCTGACATATGGGGGGAAAAGCTCAACTACTCCTTATTGCTGTGGTATATGTCTCATTTTCGGAAGATCGTATCGGGACCCTCAAAGTAAGGGCCTAATATAATATCTCACTAGACCGGGATCCTTGCATTATAGCAACGTATTCACTTGGTTGGAAATGTTACCCAGGTCATCAGACCGCATAGCATCCGCGCGCATTCACCCCACATTGGAGTGAAAACATAGCGATCACCTGTGTTTGTACATGCCATACGTCAACCATACATGCCATACAATTCACGCATACGGGCTTCCTCACGTGTATCGCGCCAGAGTTTGTTTTCGTCCCAGAAAATGACGTCATCCCCAGGGGCGGAAAACCACGAATTTGGAGGCGGAAAGAACCGTTCGTAAGTGAGTAATATATATACAGGCTAAGCAAATTGGAATCATGGCTTAGCTTGCTTATATAGGATAAGTGAGGTCAATGAAAGTTTTATTTCAATTACTATTGATGTAAGAGGATAACAGGGTGAGGTAAACAAGTCTTAGTAAATAATAAACTGGTTGTTAAGTAAGCAAGTTTTGGTGAAAAGAACTGTTGGGTGCTGGTACGCATATTTGTTAAGCTGTGTTTCTTTGCATTTATTCTTAGGGGGAAAAGGTTTTTTTTTAGGTACCACTGAGGTAGTGTACGTATATAACAACTTGAAACAAATTGGAACCATCTGACTTATGGAATGAGTACAGTGAGGATAAGGATCAATTAAAGAGGATAACTGTGTGGGGAAAGCTGGAAAGCAAGTCTTTATAGTAGGCAAACTGGTGGAATGGCATCATTGGTATTAAACTTTGCACCTCTCCCCCTCCCCTTCCCATTCCCGGCACTTAATTCCTAGGAAATTTGGGCCCCAGACAATTAAGCCGTAGCCATCCAGTAAATTTGGACTCCTTTCATAATAAAAACGGTCCGCTAGGAAATTTGGGCCCGGCCCTTCATTCCTAGGAAATGCTTAAGGCTATAGGCCTAACGTAGGCATAGGCCCTAAGTCTATTTCTCCCATCAGCATTAATGACCCTACTGTTGGGAGTTTCAATTAGGACCTGGGCCAAAAAGATTAACACTAACGTTATATTATAAATGATCAATACAATTTACACTTCATGCCTTTGTTAGCCCATGACTTAGGCCTACCTCCAACACCGCAATGAAGCAATGTTAAGCATTTTCTTCTCTCCTCAACGGACGAGACAACTTGTCCCCCTTTTGCAAGAAAAAGCCCTTCTCCCATCACAGTAAAACTCTTTATCGTTTTGCGTAAAGCACACCTTTTTTTCTTCGGTGTATCCTGATGGGTACTGTCCAGATCAAAGAAAATATTATATTTCTTTTTCACCGACTCATCATTTTCTGTTCGTGGGCAAAATCTACGAATACAGCGGCGCTGTATACCGTCCATAAATATTACTAACTTCGGTTTTAGCTTATCGCTTCAGTACATAACAATAATTGAAGGAACCGTACAGACACACCAGTAAATTACCTAGTAAAATCAGTTCTGAGGGGACCAATTTCACTAGACATTCCTTAGGAAATAAGGACCGGGGGCCCAAATTTACAGGAGAAAAATGTTCTATTACACCGACGTCCTGGTTGAGTGCGTTGTGTCAACCTGAAAGAATAATAATACAAATATATATATATATAAAAAATGTATCAATTGTATCAGAATATGATATGATATTGAACTTTAAAACCTTAATGGTACTTATCACATTATGTACGTTTCAAATTACATGCACGCCACCACATGGAAATTGATACTTGAGATTAATGAAAGTGAGGGACTAATTGCATACCTTTCACATCTTTGTTCGTCCGGATAGACCTCTTGAAGACACACCAAGTCCTCGGAGACCACAGTCCCTCTCCCAGTCATGTGTTCTGGATATAGGAGCAAAGCTGGTTGACAGCATTAGACGTAGCTTCACTCCGGAGCACTTTAAATTGGGGGCGAATCTGTCCGACCGGGAGTACTTATGAGCTTACGAATGTACGACTGCGCCCCATTGTCGGTCGTATTCGCAAACCCAAGTCCTGCACCTAAGAAGAAGGAAAAAACATTCATGTTAGATTATAAGACATGCTAAAATTTTCCGACCCTAAGAAAATCTTTGAAGTTACATTCACATTTACAATATTTTAAAAACGCCAAAATATCGACGTCTCACTTCTTGAGAAGTGTGAAAACCTTTTTTTCTCATTTAACCTTTTTTCTGACTTCTTTTCTAAGACTTCTTCTTTTATTCATAATATACACTTTCATTGCCCTTGGCTCAATTACATGCTACCGTCCTTTTGTACAGTACCTTTTGTACAGTACCTTTTGTGCAGTACCTTTTGTACTGTACCTTTTGTACAGTACCTTTTGTACAGTGCCTTTTGTACAGTACCTTTTGTACAGTACCTTTTGTACAGTACCTTTTGTACAGTACCTTTTGTACTGTACCTTTTGTACAGTACCTTTTGTACAGTACCTTTTGTACTGCACCTTTTGTACTGTGCCTTTTGTACTGTACCTTTTGTACTGTATCTTTCTCCACCCCGCCTGTCGCCAATGGAAGGCACATTCGCTGATATCAATAGTTGGGAACCCTGACTATGCACATCGCCACATTCCTGCCTCAAAGTCAATCACCATCTTTCTGACTTTCAGGTTGTCTGAGAGAGCTTCCGTTACGGATGATGCCCATAACTGTCTTGTAGTCGCGCTTGCGTCTCCTGGACATCAAGGCGAAGGCCATAGGTAGCTGTTCGGCATTCTCTCCTTGCAGCCTTGTTGGCCAAAGGGATGGATGGAGTAAAGCTGGACAAAAGGCTTCCTGCAAACTTTGAATGTTGCGTCTGCATACCTGTGTGATTCAAATGAAAATAGATAAAGTGATTATTATTATTAAATTATTATTTTTACATATATATCTAGTATCTGCAAACTTGCAAAAATGCAAAAATGTATCCGATGGTTGCCAGCATAGCTATATAAGAAAAACACTATTTATCAAAGAAGGTGTTGTCACTTATGGAAACATTTGCAAGTAAAAACGGAATTGATAAATACGTACCAGCATTTTGCCTTGGCTGGTCAGCCGTCGAGAAAACTAAATGGCGCGCTTCAGTATCAACTCGCACGTCCTCCAGCAAAAATCCTTCTGGAACATGGAAAACGAAACCTGGAAAAACGAACACAAAAATGACAGACATTATACTCTATAAATTAACTTTAAAATTGTTTATATTCAATTTAGAATTAGCACAAACTTTTCTCTGTCATCTTTTTAATTTTAAATTCCTATTCATTGAGCAAAAAATATACATATTTGGAACAATCACTCACCAGTAATTTCAAGTTCAAGTTCTTTGTCTCTGGTGGACGATGTTTACGTCGGAAAGATCTAGTATTGTGGAGAAGTTGTTGCATGTCAGGAAGTCCAGAACAGTTTCTGGGGTCACCTTCCGGCAAGTTGTCACGAAGTACTAGACGCACCACACGGACTGTTTTGTCTTTGAGCCTCTCCGTTGCAGATTTCTGTGAAAAAATGCAAGAATTTGATGAAAAATTGTAATTGAATATTAATCATCATTACACTGGTTCTATCAGTGTAGTTGCGTGAGTACACTGGTTCTATCAGTGCAATTGCGAAAGCCGGCCTGGTTCCAACACTCAATTTGGGAGATATCAATTATTTAAAAACGATTGATAAGGGCAAATTAAGTTCGGATAAAAACTGTATATCTCAAATGACACTTTTCTGGTAGATTTCAGAAGTATGGTGAACACTTTACAAATAAGCTGGGCTTTTAAATTACAAAAAAGACATAGTAAGGTTGGGTAATTTTGGGTTGGAGGTTATATGGGGGTTCAGTTGGTGGGGTTAAGAAAAATTGGATGAAATATTAGATAAAAAAGACAAGACTGGGTTTAACAACATGACGAGAAGGACAATGTTCATAGTTTGCCCCTAATGTGTTATTTGCAACTAGGCTTGCAATAATTATGAAATTATGGATTCGACCAGGAGCAGATTGATCCACTGACCCTGGACCAGTGGGTCCAAGGCGCCAGCCCCAACGCGCTGATCGTCTTTTCCCTCATAACTTGAGTTTGGCCGTTGGCCCATTGGATAAGCTAATATAATTTGTTTCATGAAATAAAACAAAAATATTTGTATGCTTCATGTGAATGAACGAATAAGCATTATAACACATTTTTTGCATGGTAAGGTCAGTCGAAGGCGCCGATCATTTTACATGGACCGATATGTTTTTAAGTGTCAGTCCGCACCTGGATTCGACCCCCATATATGGTACACGAATGCATTTTGGTGGTTTAGCAAGAATTGTTAGATCAAAAGTGGGTGTGGAAATTAAGTCTAATTGAGGCAGGGAGTAGATATGGCTTCTCATCTCCCATTCAATTCCTCCACTGTGTTCCGCATTTGTTCATAAAACACAAAATGTAACGTCAAAGTAATCCATTCTAAAATGGTGTTGTCCTTCAGTACTTGGTCCGCGGGATACATCATTTTTTCCTCTTGCAAAATAGTAACGAATGGATAACATCAGGAGCAAATGACACGGCCATCCTTAAAAAAAATGAGTGTGACGGTGATGGGGGAGGGGTGATGGGGGAGGGGGACAAGGTGAGGGGGGACAATTGTGAGAAGGGTCGAACTGTGATGTCAAGGTCCAGAAATTATATGAAGGAAAAAGGTGGGGCGTTTCAGCCAATCCCAGAGTCCTTATTGAGAGGTCGAGAGGGAAGATCTTTGTTGCAATGGTGGGAAATAGGCGAAACAGAGGGGAGCTATTACTTGGCAATACTTAACATAGAACAAATACATTCTCCCCATAAACCTTTGCATGTAGACCCACACTCTCCTTGGGATGCCCACCACAAGACAATGAAGCAACAGGTACCATTTTCTACAGTCTGTTGTATGACTTGGTTGAGGCTTGACCCTGAATCTTTGGGCAAAATAACCATCTGTAACATCAATGAGGATGGAAACTTTCAAAAAGAAGTTTTAATTAATTAGTTCCAAAAGTATTATCTTTTTCTTCTTCCTGGCAGTCAGTTTATAGCTTAAACAAGGCTGCAAGGTTGCCAACACTATGCTAAAACAGCTACAGAAAAAACTCAAAATACTTCAAAGGCGAATTCAGGATAAGGTTAACCACAATGGGTGCACTAGAAATTGGTTCAAACAATACAGAAGTAAAATTAGCAAACCAATACTTTCAATGACTTAATGACCTCCATTGACCATCCTTACATCCCCCTTTGGAGTACTTTATTTTTAAGAAAAGCAATAAATAAGACACAATGGAGACAGATTAAACAAAAATAACTCTTGTTATCTTCAAATGTAACAAAATAAGTACCGATAAAAAATACATCTTTATCAAGTTAACCTGAATAAAGGGTAGTGCTTATGTAAGTCTATCAATACACAATATAAATATAAACAGCTGGCAAAAAGACTCCACATTAAGTGTGTATTACTGTAAGTTTCTTTAATACTATTTGTTATAAATAAAAAAATCTGACACCTCTATCAAATTAAAATGAATGGTACTTCCTCGTATCACACAGACAGCCTTAAATATATACAGTATATGTCACCCAGACAGTCTTTAATAGACAGCCTTAGATATATATAGTATGTCACCCAGACAGTCTTTGATAAAACCAATGTCACCCAGACAGCCTTAGATATATACAATATGTCACCCAGTCTTAAACAAATACAATGTCACCCAGAAAACCTTAGATATATACGGTATATGTCACTTAGACAGACTTTAATAAAACAATATATGTAACCCAAACCGGCTTTAATATTTGTCACCCAGACAGTCTTTAATTCATACAATATAATAGATTTTCCACCTTACACAAATAGAAAACCAGACAGATACAAACACAGCAAAACTTTATATTGTGACTACTTTGCACAGGAAGCTCACAAGTGATAAATCATGGTACTTCTTAGAAAAAATAGACACATCATCTTTTTTCAATCTTTACTGTTCATATGTACATTTATAGTTGTAAAACTGTACATAGCTAGTATATGTCAAAAAATGAACTGTACAGTTCAAAAGGTGCAAACATGAAGAGCACAAGTGTAATGCTGTTAGTCGCTACCAACACGTCCAACATACTACACAATTTTACACAGCTTTTTTTTTTTTTTTACACAGCTGCATTACAAAATAACTTTAAAAAATAACATTCATGTCAGGTCAGGTACAAGAAAATTTAAAAGTTGTTGTATTTCCGAATTTACAGCTCTTTGTAAACAACTAAAAACCTGTCCATAGAAAAGTAATCAATCATGTCCTCTCAAGGTACAAGTAAGAAAGAAAGACATTGATTTTATCATCTTTATCACTTGAATAACATGTGTTTCTTTACCAGCCAATTACATTTGGAAAGACAAACTTATTTCTACTTTTCACAACTTCTCCACAATTCAATGATAAATAATGAAGACATCATTGCTAATCCAAACTGAATGTATATGGCAAACAATAGTCTTTTATGCTTACTGCTCTCCAGCCTGCCAGCACTGGTTAAATTTGTCCATGCCCATAGCCACTTGCAGGACCCATGCCACTCATTTGTGAATGCACTACCTGGACGGCCCCTGGTTTCAGTAAATTCACTTCAGGATTTAAACTGGACATCACTTATCTTCAATGCTACTAACTGATCACTTAATGAAAAACAGTAGCAGATGATGCAATGTATTGGGGGGAGAGTGGCATTCATTAAAAGCCCAGCAATGGTTAATGAAATGACAGGCGTCATGACATTTTCACTTTTGACATACTTACCAATGGCTGCTAAAAAGAGTTCGTAATAGTTTTTTGGTTACAAATATATAAAAAAAAAAAACATTTAGTATTTAGTATTCATCCATCACTGTACTGATGTATATGTACCTGTGAAAATAAAAAAAATAAAACATATGTTTGAGTAATCATGAGAACAAATCATACTGTACTTAAACTATTATATACTATATATATGAACCAAGCTTGAAAGTGCTCAAGGGATTGGTGGAAAGAATACAAGTCATCATTGGCGCGTAAGTTACTGCTTGCTGGATTGGTTAACTTGTTCTAGATATAAAGAATACAAGTCATCATTGGCACGTAGGTTACTGCTTGCTGGAATGGTTAACTTGTTCTAGATATAAAGAATACAAGTCATCAT
This sequence comes from Chiridota heheva, assembly GCA_020152595.1. NCBI lineage: Eukaryota > Metazoa > Echinodermata > Holothuroidea > Apodida > Chiridotidae > Chiridota > Chiridota heheva. Next base: position 556,949 of record JAIGNY010002085.1, read on the forward strand.
TGGCACGTGAGTTACTGCTTGCTGGATTGGTTAACTTGTTCTAGATATAAAGAATACAAGTCATCATTGGCACGTAGGTTACTGCTTGCTGGAATGGTTAACTTGTTCTAGATATAAAGAATACAAGTCATCATTGGCACGTGAGTTACTGCTTGCTGGAATGGGTTACTTGTTCTAGATATAAAGAATACAAGTCATCATTGGCACGTGAGTTACTGCTTGCTGGAATGGGTTACTTGTTCTAGATATAAAGAATACAAGTCATCATTGGCACGTGAGTTACTGCTTGCTGGAATGGGTTACTTGTTCTAGATATAAAGAATACAAGTCATCATTGGCACGTGAGTTACTGCTTGCTGGAATGGGTTACTTGTTCTAGATATAAAGAATACAAGTCATCATTGGCACGTGAGTTACTGCTTGCTGGAATGGGTTACTTGTTCTAGATATAAAGAATACAAGTCATCATTGGCACGTGAGTTACTGCTTGCTGGAATGGGTTACTTGTTCTAGATATAAAGAATACAAGTCATCATTGGCACGTGAGTTACTGCTTGCTGGAATGGGTTACTTGTTCTAGATATAAAGAATACAAGCCATCATTGGCACGTGAGTTACTGCTTGCTGGAATGGGTTACTTGTTCTAGATATAAAGAATACAAGTCATCATTGGCACGTGAGTTACTGCTTGCTGGAATGGGTTACTTGTTCTAGATATAAAGAATACAAGTCATCATTGGCACGTGAGTTACTGCTTGCTGGAATGGGTTACTTGTTCTAGATATAAAGAATACAAGTCATCATTGGCACGTGAGTTACTGCTTGCTGGAATGGGTTACTTGTTCTAGATATAAAGAATACAAGCCATCATTGGCACGTGAGTTACTGCTTGCTGGAATGGGTTACTTGTTCTAGATATAAAGAATACAAGTCATCATTGGCACGTGAGTTACTGCTTGCTGGAATGGGTTACTTGTTCTAGATATAAAGAATACAAGTCATCATTGGCACGTGAGTTACTGCTTGCTGGAATGGGTTACTTGTTCTAGATATAAAGAATACAAGTCATCATTGGCACGTGAGTTACTGCTTGCTGGAATGGGTTACTTGTTCTAGATATAAAGAATACAAGTCATCATTGGCACGTGAGTTACTGCTTGCTGGAATGGGTTACTTGTTCTAGATATAAAGAATACAAGCCATCATTGGCACGTGAGTTACTGCTTGCTGGAATGGGTTACTTGTTCTAGATATAAAGAATACAAGTCATCATTGGCACGTGAGTTACTGCTTGCTGGAATGGGTTACTTGTTCTAGATATAAAGAATACAAGCCATCATTGGCACGTGAGTTACTGCTTGCTGGAATGGGTTACTTGTTCTAGATATAAAGAATACAAGTCATCATTGGCACGTGAGTTACTGCTTGCTGGAATGGTTAACTTGTTCTAGATATAAAGAATACAAGTCATCATTGGCACGTGAGTTACTGCTTGCTGGATTGGTTAACTTGTTCTAGATATAAAGAAAACAAGTCATCATTGGCACGTAAGTTACTGCTTGCTAGAATGGTTAACTTGTTCTAGATATAAAGAAAACAAGTCATCATTGGCACGTGAGTTACTGCTTGCTGGAATGGGTTACTTGTTCTAGATATAAAGAATACAAGTCATCATTGGCACGTGAGTTACTGCTTGCTGGATTGGTTAACTTGTTCTAGATATAAAGAATACAAGTCATCATTGGCACGTGAGTTACTGCTTGCTGGAATGGGTTACTTGTTCTAGATATAAAGAATACAAGTCATCATTGGCACGTGAGTTACTGCTTGCTGGAATGGGTTACTTGTTCTAGATATAAAGAATACAAGCCATCATTGGCACGTGAGTTACTGCTTGCTGGAATGGTTAACTTGTTCTAGATATAAAGAAAACAAGTCATCATTGGCACGTGAGTTACTGCTTGCTGGAATGGGTTACTTGTTCTAGATATAAAGAATACAAGTCATCATTGGCACGTAAGTTACTGCTTGCTGGAATGGTTAACTTGTTCTAGATATAAAGAATACAAGTCATCATTGGCACGTGAGTTACTGCTTGCTGGAATGGTTAACTTGTTCTAGATATAAAGAATACAAGTCATCATTGGCACGTAAGTTACTGCTTGCTGGAATGGTTAACTTGTTCTAGATATAAAGAATACAAGTCATCATTGGCACGTGAGTTACTGCTTGCTGGAATGGGTTACTTGTTCTAGATATAAAGAATACAAGTCATCATTGGCACGTGAGTTACTGCTTGCTGGATTGGTTAACTTGTTCTAGATATAAAGAATACAAGTCATCATTGGCACGTGAGTTACTGCTTGCTGGATTGGTTACTTGTTCTAGATATAAAGAATACAAGCCATCATTGGCACGTGAGTTACTGCTTGCTGGAATGGGTTACTTGTTCTAGATATAAAGAATACAAGTCATCATTGGCACGTGAGTTACTGCTTGCTGGATTGGTTAACTTGTTCTAGATATAAAGAATACAAGTCATCATTGGCACGAGAGTTACTACGTGCTGGATTGGTTAACTTGTTCTAGATATAAAGAATACAAGTCATCATTGGCACGTGAGTTACTACTTGCTGGAATGGTTAACTTGTTCTAGATATAAAGAATACAAGTCATCATTGGCACGTGAGTTACTGCTTCTTGGAATGGTTAACTTGTTCTAGATATAAAGAATACAAGTCATCATTGGCACGTAAGTTACTGCTTCTTGGAATGGTTAACTTGTTCTAGATATAAAGAATACAAGTCATCATTGGCACGTGAGTTACTGCTTGCTGGAATGGGTTACTTGTTCTAGATATAAAGAATACAAGTCATCATTGGCACGTGAGTTACTGCTTGCTGGAATGGGTTACTTGTTCTAGATATAAAGAATACAAGTCATCATTGGCACGTGAGTTACTGCTTGCTGGAATGGGTTACTTGTTCTAGATATAAAGAATACAAGTCATCATTGGCACGTGAGTTACTGCTTGCTGGAATGGGTTACTTGTTCTAGATATAAAGAATACAAGCCATCATTGGCACGTGAGTTACTGCTTGCTGGAATGGGTTACTTGTTCTAGATATAAAGAATACAAGTCATCATTGGCACGTGAGTTACTGCTTGCTGGAATGGGTTACTTGTTCTAGATATAAAGAATACAAGTCATCATTGGCACGTGAGTTACTGCTTGCTGGAATGGGTTACTTGTTCTAGATATAAAGAATACAAGTCATCATTGGCACGTGAGTTACTGCTTGCTGGAATGGGTTACTTGTTCTAGATATAAAGAATACAAGTCATCATTGGCACGTGAGTTACTGCTTGCTGGAATGGGTTACTTGTTCTAGATATAAAGAATACAAGCCATCATTGGCACGTGAGTTACTGCTTGCTGGAATGGGTTACTTGTTCTAGATATAAAGAATACAAGTCATCATTGGCACGTGAGTTACTGCTTGCTGGAATGGGTTACTTGTTCTAGATATAAAGAATACAAGCCATCATTGGCACGTGAGTTACTGCTTGCTGGAATGGGTTACTTGTTCTAGATATAAAGAATACAAGTCATCATTGGCACGTGAGTTACTGCTTGCTGGAATGGTTAACTTGTTCTAGATATAAAGAATACAAGTCATCATTGGCACGTGAGTTACTGCTTGCTGGATTGGTTAACTTGTTCTAGATATAAAGAAAACAAGTCATCATTGGCACGTAAGTTACTGCTTTGCTGGAATGGTTAACTTGTTCTAGATATAAAGAAAACAAGTCATCATTGGCACGTGAGTTACTGCTTGCTGGAATGGGTTACTTGTTCTAGATATAAAGAATACAAGTCATCATTGGCACGTGAGTTACTGCTTGCTGGATTGGTTAACTTGTTCTAGATATAAAGAATACAAGTCATCATTGGCACGTGAGTTACTGCTTGCTGGAATGGGTTACTTGTTCTAGATATAAAGAATACAAGTCATCATTGGCACGTGAGTTACTGCTTGCTGGAATGGGTTACTTGTTCTAGATATAAAGAATACAAGCCATCATTGGCACGTGAGTTACTGCTTGCTGGAATGGTTAACTTGTTCTAGATATAAAGAAAACAAGTCATCATTGGCACGTGAGTTACTGCTTGCTGGAATGGGTTACTTGTTCTAGATATAAAGAATACAAGTCATCATTGGCACGTAAGTTACTGCTTGCTGGAATGGTTAACTTGTTCTAGATATAAAGAATACAAGTCATCATTGGCACGTGAGTTACTGCTTGCTGGAATGGTTAACTTGTTCTAGATATAAAGAATACAAGTCATCATTGGCACGTAAGTTACTGCTTGCTGGAATGGTTAACTTGTTCTAGATATAAAGAATACAAGTCATCATTGGCACGTGAGTTACTGCTTGCTGGAATGGGTTACTTGTTCTAGATATAAAGAATACAAGTCATCATTGGCACGTGAGTTACTGCTTGCTGGATTGGTTAACTTGTTCTAGATATAAAGAATACAAGTCATCATTGGCACGTGAGTTACTGCTTGCTGGATTGGTTACTTGTTCTAGATATAAAGAATACAAGCCATCATTGGCACGTGAGTTACTGCTTGCTGGAATGGGTTACTTGTTCTAGATATAAAGAATACAAGTCATCATTGGCACGTGAGTTACTGCTTGCTGGATTGGTTAACTTGTTCTAGATATAAAGAATACAAGTCATCATTGGCACGAGAGTTACTACGTGCTGGATTGGTTAACTTGTTCTAGATATAAAGAATACAAGTCATCATTGGCACTTGAGTTACTACTTGCTGGAATGGTTAACTTGTTCTAGATATAAAGAATACAAGTCATCATTGGCACGTGAGTTACTGCTTCTTGGAATGGTTAACTTGTTCTAGATATAAAGAATACAAGTCATCATTGGCACGTAAGTTACTGCTTCTTGGAATGGTTAACTTGTTCTAGATATAAAGAATACAAGTCATCATTGGCACGTGAGTTACTGCTTGCTGCAATGGTTAACTTGTTCTAGATATAAAGAATACAAGTCATCATTGGCACGAGAGTTACTGCTTGCTGGAATGGTTAACTTGTTCTAGATATAAAGAATACAAGTCATCATTGGCACGTGAGTTACTGCTTGCTGGAATGGTTAACTTGTTCTAGATATAAAGAATACAAGTCATCATTGGCACGTGAGTTACTACTTGCTGGAATGGTTAACTTGTTCTAGATATAAAGAATACAAGTCATCATTGGCACGTGAGTTACTGCTTGCTGCAATGGGTTACTTGTTCTAGATATAAAGAATACAAGTCATCATTGGCACGTGAGTTACTGCTTGCTGGAATGGGTTACTTGTTCTAGATATAAAGAATACAAGTCATCATTGGCACGTGAGTTACTGCTTGCTGGAATGGGTTACTTGTTCTAGATATAAAGAATACAAGTCATCATTGGCACTTGAGTTACTGCTTGCTGCAATGGTTAACTTGTTCTAGATATAAAGAATACAAGTCATCATTGGCACGTGAGTTACTGCTTGCTGGAATGGTTAACTTGTTCTAGATATAAAGAATACAAGTCATCATTGGCACGTGAGTTACTACTTGCTGCAATGGTTAACTTGTTCTAGATATAAAGAATACAAGTCATCATTGGCACGTGAGTTACTGCTTGCTGCAATGGTTAACTTGTTCTAGATATAAAGAATACAAGTCATCATTGGCACGTGAGTTACTGCTTGCTGGAATGGGTTACTTGTTCTAGATATAAAGAATACAAGTCATCATTGGCACGTGAGTTACTGCTTGCTGGAATGGGTTACTTGTTCTAGATATAAAGAATACAAGTCATCATTGGCACGTGAGTTACTGCTTGCTGGAATGGTTAACTTGTTCTAGATATAAAGAATACAAGTCATCATTGGCACGAGAGTTACTGCTTGCTGGAATGGTTAACTTGTTCTAGATATAAAGAAAACAGCAAGCAAAGACTTTGGTACCTGTAAAAATAATAAATTAATATAATAAATGTTTAAAAAAAACTTTATTCCTTCTAAATTTTATCACACACATTCTTTAAACAAAGAAAATGAATACACTGTACTTTAAGGCATTGAGGCAGGCATTTGTACTGGCATCAGATATGGCTAATAAAAAACATACTGATCTTTGGCACATATGATATATAAAAGTAAACAGATAGGGATCAAAAAAGTGTAAATGTTATATGTCTCTAGATGTACACAGTTACTGGTATGGTAAAGCTTTGAAAATAAAAGAGGCAAGTAAAAGCTTTAGCACTTGTAAATAGCAGCTTCATGGCAAAATTAAAAACAGAGGGTACATTAGTAAGCCTCACAATACAATGTCTCAAACAAAGCCAACGGCAACTGAAAGACAATAAAAGGCGACAAGTACTTTTAATCTGTGCTTTCTACTTCATAGGGAAAAACATTTCTGATAGGCTCCATTTTGCATTGCCCATCATATATACACATTAACATTTTAATACAAATTCAATACTAAAATTCATGGTTTCCATTAATCTAGAGTTTTAGAAAATTGTTACCTGATACAGTAACACTTAAATAAAATTTCAAAACGTAAACCATGAATTGCATGTACAAAATAAGCCTTCCAAAATATAATATTTAGGTTCTAACTCATGGGAAACTCTTGGATGATACTGTAAAGATCACCAGAATCAATAACCATCTCAACTCAACTCCCTCTTCAAAGTCATTTTGTTACTCGCAATCATCATTGTCAGCCATACTGATATCCCCCAAAACATTGGGACCATAATCTGATTCATTGGAACTGAAATAAGATTCAGCTGAAGTAACTTGGAAATCATCTGAAAGTAAAAACTTCTAGGTCTTACTAGTTATTATACACATCCCTCATTACAAGTTGACATTGGGATTGCTGTACGACAGTAGAGGAGAACACTGGACCATTGGTGTAATAATAAATACACCAAAATTCAGAACTTCGTATTCATTAAGATCCATGGAGGCCGCCATTTTAACTGTAGTGATAACGTTAAGTCAATGGGGATTTTTAATGAGAACGCGGGGGGTATTTTTAAAAGGAAAAACCAATGTTAAATCAATATTCATTAGTTTTGACTGCAGACTTTTCAATTTCATTGTGGACTTCGCGATAAAATAACAAAAGACTTCCGTTGACCTTTTGAACAACCCTCTCGACACAGGATTCCGTGATGACTTAGTCATCGCTGATACCATGTACATATATCATACGTTACATTACATAATTACTACAGTTCTCTTAGTAAAAATCCTATTCATATAACGTTATCACAAGTTAAAATGGCGGCCTCCATGGATCTTAATGAATACGAAGCTCCAAGTTTTGGTGTATTTTCTTACTACACCAAAAGTCCAGGATTCTCCCTGACTGTACGAGGGCTGTTATAGATTAGGTACAATTCTTATGTTGTTTTTTTAATTCACACGTATGAAATTGATGATTGAAAAATAACTTACTTTTTGGATATAGGTTTACTTTCCCTAAATATTTACCTATTTAGCACCACGACGGGATAAAGTTCTCTGAGATTCATATTTTGGTCGCCATTTTTCACCGCACGTATGTGATTAATCATTTAATGTCCACAAATAAATTTTAGAATGTTCCACTAAAATGCAAGTTAATTTTTTGCCGACAACATTTAAATCTTTCTTCAAATAATTGTATTTAATAGTTTTGCTAAAAAAAGAACTGTGTGCGAAAACATATAAAACATCAAGAAATGTTTAGATTATATAATTGTACTTTATAAATTTTATTTTAATTTTTTTCCTCAAATTATCTAAAATATAATACCCCTACTAAAATATTATAGCCCAAATGACAGTGTTTTGAACTGACTGTACTTTGAAGAGCTCGTCAGCAATTTTTACGGAAAGAAAAGTAATCCAAAATAATTCAATAAAAATAATCAAAATCACCTTAAAAACAGTTTTTGAAGACATGTATGGGCTTCAAACATTGATTCTAATCATTGTGGGCGAAAAAGAAGATAAAATGGTTTTGTTTTCATAAAGATCTTAAAACTGAGATTTTCCTATGCTTTTAACACCTCGCTTAAAACAGTACAGGAGGGTAAAGGATTTTGTAGTACCCTCAGATGGCCAGCCATCACTAACGGCAGCGCAGCCATACTAACACGCTGGTATCAGTCCGACGGTACTACAGGGAGTACTAGGTCTTACGTAGTTATTATCCACATCCCTCAGTGCGGGTTGCCATTGGGATTGCCATACGGCCAGCCATCACTAACGGCAGTCATACTAACACGGCTGGCATCAGCTTGACGGTACTACGGGAAGTACTACTATTAGGCCTAGGTCTAAATACAGATATTTTGTTTTTTCTAATTTAAAAAGACACATTGTGGAACTGAAACTTGAAAGGCATACCCTTTGCTGCATGTACAGGACAAGAGATAAACAACTGCTATAGACAATTCATTAGTACTGATAGTAATGCTATGCAAATTGCCAATGTAAAATCTGTCTTAAGAAGAGTTAGAATGCACTTGTAGGCCCAATGTCACTGTCAGTACAGCCTGGTTAAATTAGTAAAATGTTAGGCGTACTATTCGTTAGGGAACAAACACTGAATACAGAACTGAGTGATTTGTAAGAATGATAAAACAGAAAGAAGAAAAACTAAGCCCGAATGTTAGACTAGGCTCTAATATAAACATCAACTGGCATAAAATTGCATGATGGTTAGTAGTAGACTAGTAGTACTAGTATTGCACCTTCTCGACCCTAAGCTCCTATATTAATAGGTACGATACAAAATGATGTAACTCGCCAGTACAAAAATGATATAATGTCTGTCCGTACGTCTACGTCCGGGTCGTTAGGGCTGCGATAACCGAATAGCCCCATTGTAAAACCAAATGGAAGTTCCATAAAAAAAAAAAAAATTACAAGAAATATCACACTCAACGAGTGGGAAAGTAAGATTGAACGCTAAGTTAAACTTTCGTCCGTTACATGGTATAATTTTCAAGTCCATATCTGTCTGTCTATGAGAAATTCACAAAACCAAAACTTGCAGACTTGCCACTCACCACTAAAGCATCCCGTGGAAATGGGATTGCAATTAAATGCACCTTTTGATCGCAAAAATGTGCTGAATATCCATATCTCTGCACCCACTTTATATTCAACACCTCTACTTTCCAGAGGTAGCCATGTAATTTTGATTTGACGTCTATGGATCTAAATATTCAGTACCAAAATACTGCCTGATAAGGTTAGGTAGCTGAAAACTGCACCTTCGGAGTTACTGCAAAACGACTTCCGGGTCAGCTGTAAATGTTTAATCAACATTGCATAACGGCGATATAGCGAGGTCAGATCTCCGACTGGATCTGGAATAAATTTGGTTGAGATTAACGATGTTGAAACGATCACCAGGATACTAATTTTGAGTAAATTGCAGTTTTTTTCTTCATTTATTTGTCTAAAACCGAATAACAAATTTCTTCCCAACATCAACTTTTTTCCTCAAAAAAGTATATAATTCTTAGTTCTTACCTTTATCTGCTGACGAATGCGTGCCATGGCGACGACGACGAGTGAACTCACAATTACAATGACGGAGTCGTCGCCTGCGTATCGGTTATGATAGTAACAATGCTATCACGAAACGCCTAATACGACCCGAAAAGAACACACAGGCACGACGCACGGACAGACAACATCGACAACCAAGTTAATGTCCACGGCATTTGTTTATCAGTTGTGGTGCACTGGTGGCGTGCCATGGTCTTTGCTCCTCGTGTTCATGCAGATGTTGCTCGGTTTCCCTCTGAAATTCCTCTCCGGTCTGCTTCACTGTTGCAGGGCGGTGTGGGATGTCTTTGCTCCTAACAGGGCATAAGATTGAGTCATCTAGAAACAATGCAGTGACGATATATATTACAAAGGGAACATATGTATTGAAATTGATATTTCAATAATTCAACTAAATGCAATTTCTATATCAGGGCTGCATGTTATTTTTATTTAGATAATTACCTGCATATGTCTTCTTAAAGATGTAAGAAAATTTCAGGCTGTCAAAACAACGTCTTCTTTCCACTAATGGACCCTGCCTCCTCGAAGCAAACAGCCAGCACATCCTCGACGTCACTTGGAGATGGTAAAGGTTCAGGTTGTTCCTGTCCCAAGGGGAGGGGGAAGGGGAGCTTCCATATGTGAGGTATATATACATGTGCCGCCCGAACATTTGCCTTTTTCATAATTTTTGTAGTGCAGGAACAAAGAATCCAATCTCTCATACTAATGGTCTCAAAAATTGCATATTTTCATACTGCAGGTATCATAAATCACCTATTTTTGTACTGCCGGTATCAAAAATCACTTATTTTCATACTGCAGGTATCAAAATCATATACTGTCATACTGCAGTTACCAAAAAAACTCTCATACTGCAGTTCACTTTTGAAATTCTGCAACTGGGTGGCACATACCTACCACTTTAGTATGTAAGTGCCACCCCCCCCCCCCCTTCCCCCCTCCTTCCCTTGAGGTTCCTGTGTAGGGATGGATAAAATAAATACAATTAAAACAGGTATAACAACTTCAGCTGAAAGAAGAACAAATTGTTATAAATATTATTTTCCCACAACACACAATTTTTCATATGATAAGTCCTCCCCCAACCCCCAACCCTTGACCAAAATACCGGTGCCCTTATGTGCCATAAATTATAAACATAAAACAAAAACCATGTATTCTTTTGACTCAGAAAATTAAATTATTGATTGCTTTTCGTTTAATTTAAAAAAGTAAAAAACGAACGCAATTGACACTTTAAATTGTTAGTTTCCCAGTGTATACTGACCTCCACGTCCATGTTACCGGTGTCATCCAAGTTGCCACTGTTATCAGCCTGGATGTCACTCTCTACACGGAACTAATAAGGTATCACTCCGGCATCCAAAAATGAGAGCCCTGAGAGAAAGTTTGATAAATATATTTTCGAGAGGTCCCATGTCATGAGACAGGAAGCTGATAAGTTGAACATTTCAGAAATGCTAGAGAACTACAGAAAGGATAGGTCTTGACTATGCACATCCAAACTTGACGAAATTTGTTTTAGTTAAAGTTTCATAGGGAACTATTTTACCATGGACCCATACCCAAATTTGAGTGATTTGGTGAGGGTGTATAACACCTCTTCATTTCAGCAAAAAAAGGCCAAAACCTCTGGTGACCCCCTATTGAAATTATTCTCATCTGAGAAATATTAGATAATACTTTGTGGAAAACATCCCAAAAGATCCCAAATCTATCAAATTCTGGTACAAAAAGGACCCCGAACTTGACTCTTTCGTCATTGGCTTTAAGGGGGCAAATGATTAGTTCTGTGCTACCAGAACCATCTAAAATTTTAATGACGTTACGACGACGTTCGTCCTGGCATGGAATACACGTACTGTCACAGAATCGCTGAAAGCGGACAATCGTTGAGAGCGGACAAGCTCCAGATATGTGGTGCGATCCATGTCTGCAAAGAAAAAGTGGAGACGCCAATAACAGAATAAGAAAAGGACATTGCAGTGTACAATTTCTCTCATTTTGGGGCATTTATTTTCTTTTTTATTTGGGAAATTACTTCAATTTTCGGGAAATTTCATTAATGTTTGGGAAATTACTTTCAATATTTGAGCAAGTTCTTTCATTCTCGCGTAATTTTCGTGAGATTTCCTTCATTTTGGGGCATTTTTTCTTCGATTTACGGTGAATTTTCATCAATTTGTCGGAAATTTCCTTCAACGTTTGGGATATCTTTCAATATTTTGGAAGTTTCTTTGATTCTCATGCAATTTCCATCATTTTAGGGGCAATTTTTCTTCAATTTTTAGTAAATTTTTATAAATTTTAGTCAATGATGCCAAATTTTACTAAAATTTCCAAAAATTTTGCCAAATTTTAGTAAAGTTGTAAACCGAAATGGTGAAAATAATTGTTTTGCTATATTCATGGCTGTATAGCTCAGTCATCTCAGTTGACCGGACACTGATCTTAGGCGCGCAGAGAGATATAGAATGTTAGATGTACTTGTATCAGAGTATATCAGTAATGCCCGACTCAACTAACTAAATATCAGAAACATGTCTTCCCGACCGTATCCTGGGCAGGTTGCTGACAACATACACTTATATTCAGGCACTTATAGTCTGGCAGAGATTTAAAATGTCGGATGCACTGTTTAAATCAGTGATACATCTCAATCATGCCCAAATTGTGTAGATCTCTACTCGGCTCGGCATGATGCTAATTGGGCTCTGATTGGGCAACTGGCATGACTGGGAAGTCCCTGGCTTTACTCCAAAACACATTTTGAAATGCAACATGCTTCACACTTGCTTTGATTCATTATCGAAGGAAAGAATTGTCGTCGTTAATGTGTGAAATCCTACTTTTTTGGTAATGCAGGACTTTATATTCTTCGCCCTGCATAATAATAATAATAATACAAATGATTTATAATGCGCACATATCCACTTTGAAAAGCGCTCAAGGCGCAAGTAAGATAAAACAAACAAACAAATAAACAACAAAAGCACAACAAATCTATCCAATATCATTAAAAGCAGAATTCATGAGGTGAGTCTTAAGTTTCTTTTTGAAAACGTTTAAATGCATGGCCTGTCTAGTTTCAATGGGTAAACTGTTCCAAGTATGTGGTGCAGCAAATGCAAAGGACCTCTACCCCCACCTTCGATTTACCTTATATTCCTTGAGAATGGACAAATTACTGGACCTAAGATCACGAGATGGATTATACATACAAATTAAATCAGCAATGTAAGTAGGACAACCATTATTTAGGGATTTATAAACAAGTAACATAAGTTTGAAAATAATTCTATGAGAGACAGGAAGCCAGTGGAGATCTTTAAGTACGCGTGATGTGATATGATTTTTTTAAGTCAAAATGCGGGCAGCAGTATTCTGTATTTTTTGAAGAGGAAGTAAAGTTTTCTTGGGGAGACCATATAATAGTGCATTTGCATTGTCTAAACGTGAGGTGACCAAAGCGTGTATTAACTGTTCGGTTGCACTGAAATCCAGGTATTTACGAATACGACTTATGTTCCTTAGATAAAATGATGAAGAGCGCACAATATTGGAAATTTGTGATCTAAAAGTCATCGATGAATCAAAAATCACACCTAGATTTCAAGCTTTAGAAACCGGCCGTATTTCATTATTACCAATTTTGATAAAGGGTATTGTAATCTTTTGTAGCTGCTGAGGGGTGCCAAAAAGAATGACCTCAGTTTTATTATCGTTCATCTTCAAAAAATGATTACACATCCATTCACGGATACCCTTGACACAATTTTCAAGTAAGTTGATGCAGGATGTTGCACAATTTTGATTTGAATTAAAAGAAATGTACAGCTGAGTGTCATCAGCATATACATGTTAACTCAAGTTATACCTAGAGGTGATGTCACGGATTGGCAAAGTGTAAAAAGTAAATAACTGAGGGCCTAATACCGATCCCCGAGGAACCCCAAAACTAAGTATGATGCTACTGGAGCTCTCATTACCAATGCGTACTTTCTGTAGTCTATTCGAAAGATAAGATTGAAACCAATTATAAGCACAGTCCTGAATTTCTAAATAATAATGTAAACGTGATAAAAGTATCTCATGATCAACAGTATCGAATGCTGCGCTTAAATCTAAGAGAATAAGCGCAGTTATTTTACCATTGTCTAATGCAGTAAGAATGTCATTATTTACACGAACAAGAGCTGTCTGCTAGGTTGTTTTCATGGATGTAACTTAATAATCTAGCAGCCACTACCCTTTCAATGGTTTTTCCAAGAAATTTGAGATTTGAGATTGGCCGGTAATTTTTAAATAATTCATTATCCAAATTTGTCTTTTTTAAAAGAGGACGAACAGAGGCAAGTTTTTGGCTATCTGGAAAACATCCAAAGGAAAGGGAATTATTAATAATTTTAGTGAAGATTGGAACAAAGATATCAATGCCTTGTTTTATTAATGAAGTTGGAACAGGGTCAAGATCACATGATTTAAAGGGACACTTTATGAGGATTTTTTTACCCTCACACTCATCAGTAGGTTCAAGAACAGATAATCTAAATGCAACTGACGGATTACCAATAGGGGAGCAAATTGTAGTATGGCAAACAAATGATTTACGAATGTCATCAATCTTTTGAAGAAAAAAAAATTGGAGAATTTGTTGGCGACGTCAAGATCAGAGTCCGATGATGGAAGCGCAGGAATCTTTGGTTTGTGCAACAATTCTTTGACAAGTCCAAAGAGTTTCTTCTGGTCACCGGAAGTTTCCTCCACCCTGGAAGAATAATATGATATCTTAGCTTGAATTATCGTTTTCTACAGCTTTAGCCTCTCATTCACATAAACTTGGCGATGGACTTCAAGCTTATTTCTCCTCCATTTGCGCTCTAGCTGACGACATTTTTTTCCGTGCTTCTCGGGTATCATTATTAAACCATGGTGATTCAGAACAAACTTTCCTCTTCCTTGTTTTTAACGGAGCATGCCTGTCTAAAGTATCACGGGTAATGATTTCATATTTTCCAATGAGGAAATCGAGTTCAGTGTTTTCAAAGTCCAAGAGACACAGATCATTATGGATATCCCGAAAAAAGTCCACTGCATTGAAATGTTTCCATTGTCGTGATGTGACAGTTTTGGTGGGCAAGCAGGGCTTTTTAAGGTTGAGATTCACCATTATAGCATAATGATCAGATAAACCTGGATGGATGTAAATATCTAAGATAACTGGCAGAGTATTTTCGCGAGTGATCAGTAGATCCAGACAATGCCGGTGGAAGTGAGTGGCCTCATTTATGTGTTGAGTAAATCCATAAGATAAAAGAAGGTTCTTGAACTGATTTGCAGGACCATTATGTGGGTCATCTTCACGAATGTTGAAGTCCCCTGTGAAGATAATCTCTGATTGTTGTGGGATGTACTCAGTGATTAAGTTCTCAAACTCATGTAAAAAAGTGGAAAAACTTATTGCTTTGCCATTGTGATCTTTAATCAAACGGTAAATAATAACCACACTCTAAAAAAAGGTTGGTCAGATATCTGACCATTGTGCTTGGTCCGCTCAAATTTCCCGCGATCTGACCACAGTGTAGTCAAATATCTCACGTCCTGTAGTCATACCAGGGAGATGACGCTGACCACAGTACGTGGTCAGAAAATATACGTGTTTTCATTGGCTTAACTACGGGCACTTACGTAATACTACCAAACCAGTACCGCTGACCATCGCCATCTTGGAGACTTGATGGAAACTCGCGTGAATTTCAACCTAAAGTAACAAATATCTAATGCAGATATGGTGGAAAACGTGGAAAACTTGAGGAATGTAACTTAAATGCGTTGAAAGAAACGTTTTCCGGTGAGTGGATTTTGTTCGTTGAATTTTTGAGCAGTTTCGTTGTTACTTACACACACTGCTAGTCTAATGTTGTTTTGCAAGGTAGCGCCAGTGCGGTATAGTACGTTGAGATACGTTAAGACTTCTTGAGTGTGACTTTGCCTTTGAAATTTTTTTCTGGAAGTATACTGACGAATGCAGGCACATTTGATAGTTTCGCGTACCTTAATTAGCATTGCTGCGGCATTTTTTTCGTATTATGCTTTTGATTTGGTTAAATTTGACCAAGTTTAAGCTATCCTGGATTTATAAATAACGTTAGGAATTTGGTTCAAATTTCAAATCATAGCTATATTGATATTCGGCCTAGTTAGGTTCAAAATGAATTAATTACGACTGATCCAATGTAAACCAAATCTAAAGCTATTCATGAAATAGGCCTAGGCTTCTCGTTTTAACCACTTTTTGTACATCTTTAGTCATAATTTAGGCATGTCTGAGATAAAGTCAAATGCAGAAAATATGCAAATCAGATTAGTTATAGGCTAACATCGTACCTCATTGAATATGCAAATCATGCAACCCACAACAGTGTCTTTGTTTCCTTGCCTTGTTGTTATGTATGTTGCTAGGTGTCGAGGAAGTCTTGGTAGTTTATATCCTGTTTACTTCGTTTGTTCTTTGTATATAATTGTACTGTGTGTGCAGCAAAGGGAATGGGAATTTTGTAAAGCATTTTAAAAACAGTGGACATTTAAAAAAATTGCACTGCGCAAAAAAAGAATTGGACAATTTTGCAAAGCATTTTAAAACAGTACACATTACGAATGGAATCTACTGTATGATGGCTGTCAAGGCTTAAATTATACATTTCTTTTTCTTTTTGTGTTATTATTCTTTAAAGTAGAGTTTAGAAATAGAAATATGCAAACAATGTACGGTGTCACCTTAATTAAATCCAAATACTCTCACTAATAATGTCTGGGAGGGATGTTTTTATAGATTAAAAAAAAAAAAACAGTGGTATAGATTTGGAGAAAACCTTGTATAATATTTTGTCTTCAATTAAAATCTGTAATAATATTTTTTTCCAATAATTTATGAAATAGTTTTTCTACAGAATAAAAGTCGTAAAAATGCAATCAAGTTTTTGTTAATGAAGAAATGATTGTCTGTGTACTGATGTATTGCTTTTGTGGGAATTTACTCACAGAAGTTGCATGAATCTAATTTTATTGGGGGGGTGTGAAAAAAGGGGTCATGTCTTTTTAAAGAAATAACAGAAAAACAATAAGAGACCTAAGGATAGCACCAAAAAGGCTGAAAAATTGCACATTTAAACTAGGGGGGGGGGTTGGGGTGGGGCGGCATTATTTCGGCATTTTCTTGAAATTGTTTTCTTGCTGGAATTTCCTTCGTATTTTTTTTTTTTTTTTTTTTTGCGGGAATTTGATACTATGTGCGGAATCCCGCATCTAATTTAAACACTGCATTACAGGTAGGTGTTAAACTGTAGTGTGTTTTTCACATTTTAATCCTTCAATGTAGCTTACCATGCAGGCTTTGTCATTCTTGTAAAATCAAAACTAAAATTATCTGGCCTACATTTTTGAGAATCTTTTTACTTTAACAGGAAGCATGGTTTTCCAGAGGCAGAGGAAGCCATTCTTCTTCTGGTTATCTCGAACAGCGGTTGAGAAATGTACGGAAGAAAACAGGGAAGAGTCAGGGCCGTTACATCTTAGAAGCAGCCAGTTGCCAAGATAACCTTACCAGGTAAGATAAATGTATATTTTACAGGTTGAGGTTTTGTATCCAGTGTGATATTTTCACAAGATTATTTTGACCTCACCATAAGAATGATTGAATGATTCTGTCAAACCATGTTTATGCACTGTGTGAAGGTCAGCAGTCTACATAAATGGCAATGTTCCTGGAATAAGGCCCGAGTCAGATAGCAAAAAAACAATGAAACCGTGAACTGGACCCTATCCGGGTACCATAAAATTAACAGTAACAAAGATAAAAGAAAAGAAATATCAGCAAGTTAGTCTTCCCAGTTTTGTCAGTAACATATTAAGGTCAGCATTATGTCAGCATCGACTTCACATGTCAGCACAGTCTTAGAAAAGGGGAATGTACATTCAAAATCGAAGTCAGATAAATTTAAAATATGGGCACTTTGTCTTGTAAACTGTGAAACAAATGGTATGGTAAAACAATTTCTTAATTTTTATTTTCAAATTTGTGATCAGCGTCAGGTAATACAAATACTACTGTACCAGGCCTAACTTCTAGTATCCAATTCCGGTCGAATTTTGTCTGCCCCTATCCATCAATATCTATTTTTTGGGGGGGTAAAAGTTGTGCAAAATTTCATGATTTTTAGTCTTTTTTGAGACAACTTTTTCAAGAAAATAACATAACTATGGATCGCAATACACTTACTGCACGACCAAGGTACTTTGATGAAACTTACTTTACATATTTTTAATTAAAAACATGAAGAGCAAACCATTCTCCCTAATTCAACTAAGGACATGATTTTTTCTTTACAAAAAAGGCATTCAAAGTTTTCAGATACCCGGTGGCTAGTATTGTATGATTCAATGCAAATTGGACTGTCTGTCCAAACAGGATTTACTCGATAACATATGGATGTCACTTAGTCTTGTCACCATATCACAAATATGAATAGGAAAAAAACACATTTAATTTGCAATTATTTTCATTTTATGTTTTGGCATATACACACACTCAGAGGGATTCACCTTTTCTAAATATCAAGGAATATTGGACAGCTACAGCATATTCTCTTGCACCTCTGTGAATCAAAGGAGCATAGCTCAGTCTTCATCAGGCATTCTGATTTTACGGATACAAATGATTGTACAATAAAATTAGGCTTTCTTAATTTAATTGTTGCTTCAAGAGAATCAATTTTGTTTAGAATTTTCTGCCACCTGGCAAGTGTATGAATATTCATAATCCAAAGCTGCACAACGTTTTTTAAATCTTGGCAGAAGTGTTTGTTACTTGCATTGTTTTTATTCTGATTCAAGAGGTTTTAAGTTATGTTTCTTACATATTGGTCAG
Organism: Chiridota heheva; assembly: GCA_020152595.1. Lineage (NCBI taxonomy): Eukaryota > Metazoa > Echinodermata > Holothuroidea > Apodida > Chiridotidae > Chiridota > Chiridota heheva. The sequence goes on from JAIGNY010002085.1 coordinate 575,542, forward strand.
TATAGATTTCTACGCTTTTAGCATTTTACTCTGAATTCAAATTGTAACTAATTTTTCCTTATATTTACAGATTGGAACCAACATCCCACACATCTGGAAAGGGTTCAAATTGTAAAGAGAGCATCAACCCTTTATTCTTTACTAGGATCGCGTTTCTCTCCAAGTCAAGTATTTTTGGTTGTTGACGGTCTTGCCTTAGAACAGCCCTCACTACTTAAAGCCGTTGATGTCTTTTTAAGGCTTTTTACGTGTTTGACCTCCACTACCCCAAGCAATGTCACACCACGTGGGAATTTGTGCAGAAGTTTTTGTTTCAACTCACGGACGGTAAGGGGGAAAATAGTAACTTCTCCTGCAATACGGACTCTTCGTACCTATCTTGAAAAGGATTGAACATGCAGTTATTGTCTCCCTGGTGTGCTAGGTATTTTTTGCTTCTTTTATGTTAGCGGGTATTTTATGTTGGTTTATATTAAGAGTTTTAAATATCACCTTCATATATATGGTAAAGGACCTTTCAAAGAAATAAATTGGTGTCAAAATCATGTTGACATATATTTCTCTATATTAGTTATTACCTTTAAAAGATTTTAGCAGTGTGCTTAAAAGCTTGATTAGTCACTTTTCAGCATGCTAGTGATATCTTTCAAATGAAGTAACTCATTTAATAAGACTTTCTGTGTAAACATCAGCAATAATTACATTTGTTTAAAGTCCTCATAGCTTAGTCAGCTTTAGCGTAGATATTCTGATTGCAAGATCTTGTTTTACTAAGCATTTTATGTGCTTTTTAGTATTAGATAAAAGAAAATTATTATGTTCTTTGTCCATACTACCTAAAAATTATTTCAAGTTATGTTTAAAAGTTATTGAATAGGACAAGTTTGAATGCAAGCTTTCAGTAATGCCCTATAAAATGCACGGATCGCTTGTTAAGGAGGGTATACCTGCTTTTTCTTTACAAAATGTCTAACTTTATCTTGATCTAATTAAAAAATATTGCAATCTTCCCATTGTCACCTGGACGCCAACCTTTGAGTAAAATCTAGAAATCTCTGCGTTTCCATTCTCAGTAAAAGAGTGTTTTGTTCGAGTGCTTATTTCACCATTTGTCTGTCTTTCATAGTAGCTCTCAGAGACTTTGTTCATTTGATATTTTTCTTGTGCATATAAAGAATTTTTAACTATTTACTTTATGTATTTTGATGTTATTTTCAAATTTAAACTTGTCAATCCTCTGTTGCAATGCTAGCATTAAACCAAAAGTCTTCCAGAGAGTTTTTATATAGGGGTAAACAAGTTGGCATAATTTCACAGTTGCCATTCTTCCTTGTGGGCAATTTAAGTTACTATGCAGTTGTTGAGTAAAAGTTTTAAGAAGTATTTAAAAGTCACCTTGATGGTTTTAGCATGATTGTTTGCTAACTCTGTAATAATTTTGGTGTATCAAAGTTAGTATTTATTTCAAAGTTGAAAAGCCAGTGTATTTTTATGAGTTTCAGCCCAAAAAGAATATTTTGTTGGCATAATTTGTTGATCTATTTAATAACATCGATTATCTCTTGTTTAATAATACAATCCTCTGTTTTAATTCTGAGAAAAGAGTGTTACAAATAAAGTGAGCTTCAATCTGAAATTTCTTTGTTGTTGGTGTTTCTATTTTGAAAAGATTTGACCAAGTATTAAGTCAAATTCACTATTTTAGAGTCAATTTGACCACTAAATGTTGTCAAAAAGATTGACCAAGTTGTGTTGGTCAAATGATTTGACCAACCTTGGATGGTCAAATTTGACCACTTATGGTTCGGTGCAGAATTGACTACCCAGTTGGTCAATTTGACCAAGTTGGCGTGGTCAAATGATTTGACCAAGCTTGGATGGTCAAATTTGACCACATATGGGTCGGTGCATAGTTTACTCGGCACTTGGTCAAAATTTGACCACATTGTGGTCAAATTTGACCATTCTTTTTTTAGAGTGCAGTCTAACAGACATGGTATTTCCATTGATAACAGCATGAAGGTTATAGTTTGAAGTGTTACTGTCTTACACTAACAGTTCAAACTTACTGAATACAGGCATACTGCATATTCCAGTTTATCTCATGGCAACAACGAGCACGAGGTGACTGGTCGGATCCACCAGGTTTCAAATCATGACCTCATATTAGGGATTCGGGGTCATAAGTTTTTAATACGGGGCAAAATTTGGTGATTTTAGCGTGTGTCCGTGTGTGTGCACGTGTATGTCGCGTATAACTCAAAAACTGTAATATGCACATTAACCAAGTGCACGGGTACCCATTGCCCGGAACGTTTGTCTCCAAGGTTTTGGGGTCAAACTTCAAAGTCAAATGAAAAAAAGTTTTTAAGGTGTATTTGTTCGAGACTATATAGTGCGCGCATTGCGGGAAGAAGCAATGCGTATGTAACAAGTTATACTCGAAAATCACTTAGATTGATCACGAATTACACGTAAAATGGGTTAATTTGGCTTATTTAATGAATAAATTCCAACAAAACACTTCAATTTGATCAAACATTAGTGCGCAAAATAGTACTGACTAATAATTTATACAATTTTGTGCTTGTAAAAATGTTGTTGTATTTTTGCACGGAAGCAATAATCAAATAGCCTAACGTTAAGGTTAGTGTTACGGAACTGACATAAATCTATGATTCAAATCAGTCATCAGTCGCAGTAAATAATTCATTGACATAGATAATTGTACTTTAATTATTGATTAAATTGTTAAAATGAATTTTTTAACCTTAGCTCTTTTAAATCAGCTGTAGGCCGTCCATGAAATTAACTTATGCAACTAAGCCTAGGCCCACGAAGGTCATTGGCATATGCCTAACGTTAGGCCTAGTAGAGTAGCAGTCTGATACAGTGAGAGTACACTGATAGTGGGATCGAGGTATACAGCTAAGGAATTGTGTTTTTCTTTATAATTTTTTCTTTATGAATTGTTTTCTTGTTGATTTTTTAATTCTATAAATTTGTTCTTGATGAATTGTTACTCGTATCATAAGCCTTTAGCTCAATTTAGAATCACTAAAGCCATTCACATTTCAATCAGAGCAGGGAGAAAAATAAATATAAATGTATTCAAATTAAATATATTCAACCAATTATTTCTCCCACTTTCTGACGCAAAAAAGCTTCCTTGATAATCACTGCACTGCATGCTCTAACGTTAGCCACAATATTAAATTTCTTACCTAAATTGAAGGATGGGAAAGTCCTCACTTAGCACTAATATTTTATATTAAAAAATTTTAATCGGTCAAAAATGTATGCACTACATCAATGAATTATGAAAGACATTACGTTAAGTAACAAAGGATTTACTAAAGAAACTGCAGTAGCCTAAGCCTGTATCACAGAAGTCTAAATAAAGTAGCAAATCGAGGCCTGAGATTTAACCACTGTTTAACCGATTTTGATGAAATGTTTTGCTAGTATGATGGTTTATATCTTAAAACAATTTAGATATTTTTGCCATTGCAAAACCAATACATTTAAGTTTTAATGAGGTAAAGAGATACAAATTGAATTATGCCTAGTAGCTTATTTCTTTCCACATATGGCATACTAAAATATGGCAGGTAAAACCTGACAACTATTTGTCACTTATATATATACATCTACTTTACATGTCTACCTGACATTTTCTTGTTAAACCTGACAACTATTTGTCACTCTTGCACATGTACATCTATTTTAGATGTATATCTGACATTATTTTGTTAAACCTGACAACTATTTGTCACTCTTGCACATGTACATCTACTTTAGATGTATATCTGACATTATTTTGTTAAACCTGACAACTATTTGTCACTCTTGCACATGTACATCTATTTTAGATGTATATCTGACTTTATTTTGTTAAACCTGACAACTATTTGTCACTCTTACACATGTACATCTATTTTAGATGTACATCTGACATTATTTTGTTAAACCTGACAAATATTTGTCACTTACACATGTACATCTATTTTAGATGTATATCTGACTTTATTTTGTTAAACCTGACAACTATTTGTCACTCTTACACATGTACATCTATTTTAGATGTACATCTGACATTATTTTGTTAAACCTGACAAATATTTGTCACTCTTACACATGTACATCTACTTTAGATGTATATCTGACTTTATTTTGTTAAACCTGACAACTATTTGTCACTCTTACACATGTACATCTATTTTAGATGTATATCTGACATTATTTTGTTAAACCTGACAACTATTTGTCACTCTTACACATGTACATCTATTTTAGATGTATATCTGACTTTATTTTGTTAAACCTGACAACTATTTGTCACTCTTACACATGTACATCTATTTTAGATGTATATCTGACATTATTTTGTTAAACCTGACAACTATTTGTCACTCTTGCACATGTACATCTATTTTAGATGTATATCTGACTTTATTTTGTTAAACCTGACAACTATTTGTCACTTGCACATGTACATCTATTTTAGATGTATATCTGACATTATTTTGTTAAACCTGACAACTATTTGTCACTCTTGCACATGTACATCTATTTTAGATGTATATCTGACATTATTTTGTTAAACCTGACAACTATTTATCACTCTTACACATGTACATCTATTTTAGATGTATATCTGACATTATTTTGTTAAACCTGACAAATATTTACCACTGTTATGTGCATCTACCTCAGATGTCCACCTGACACCTTTTGAAACCCGAAAAAATTGTCAATCTTATTTACTTCAGATGTTTACTGAATGTTATTTTTAGATGTCTAATTCACATCTTTAGCTGTCTAATAGATATTATCCATCACAGTTAAGCACAAGTATGGTGTACTGCATTAGTTACATGTCAGGCTGTCATACAAGTGTAATATAGAAAAACAGTATAGGCTAGTAATATGTAAAGTGTGAATGTAAAGCTCCATATTAAAAGCCTATGTTTGTTTGTGTTGAGTAATAGCTGTTAGAAAGGTATAATTATGCATATGAAGCAAATCAAAAGTACATTAATTTCAAGAAGTTTACCTTCACAAAGAATTACTAAATAAAGATAGATTTTTTTAATTAAACATGGTGAACATCTGCAGGAAAAAATCATCATTTCTGTAAAATTTAATTTATTTTTATACTAGTTTCAGTACCTGAAATGATCTTCATCTAATTTAAAGTCTACATGCAAAAGCATTTGTATAATTATGCATGTAAATACATACATTAAACTAATGTTCATTAGATAGGCATTATAATTTGAATCGTCAGTAATTATATTCAATCATATTCAAGATACATTGAAAGATCTCATAATATATTTCTTGCAAAGATTAGGCCGTCCTTCACAAAAAATGTTGCCTTCCTACCGATGCACATTTTTAAACAAGACGGGTTACTCCACCCAAACAATTTTTAGGCCTGGTCTTTTCTACACAAAACAGACATGATTGCCGAAATACATACTAATTTAAACTAAAATACATTTATTAAAAAATCATGAACCACGTACTATGTTGTGGCTTTTACTTGTTACTCCTTGTTTGTTTCACGCCAAGTAATACTAAACGTTTGTTTTAATAACAGAGGCCATCACCTTTTATTTTTAAATTAAAAAGTTTGTTGTAATTCTCAATGTAGGCAACAACTTTGAAAACTTGTTATTATTGTAAAGTATAGTTGATAAAACTACACACCATCAGCTTTATTCCAAATAAAAATGCCGTTACAAACACACACCTTTTGCCAGTCTCTAAATCACATATTGTATCCCTATCATTAAACTTATTTTATGGCACCCCAATTGTGGGTTAATAAGAAGCAGTAATCAGCATGTTAGTAAAATCTCTACATGTCAGATATGAATTAGGCCTTAGTTATTTGATATAGTAAAGCCTAGCATCAAATATGGAACAATTTAAAGATTAACCTACCTAAAATTTACTGTTTAACAAATAATGCAGAAATCAAAAACAACACAATGGGCTAACATATTAAAAGGTATACAAATATTTGTGAAATTGTAAATGAAATAAAAATTTAAACACTTATAGCATTATGTTTAGGCTAAGCATAACAGCTGACTTGCATTGGAGTTGTTTTATTGAAGTAATTGTTTTGAAGTTGAACTACAATATCAAGCAGATTTGATAGACCTACCGAAAAAAAAAAAAAAATTGAGAAACATCTAGGCTGAGGTTGATGTAATAATAACAGAAATTAAAAACAAAGTATCAGTATCAAAGCCTACATCAGCTTGTTATCAAAAATCATGCTGTCACCATTGACACTCATTTGGCATCTTGACCGAAAAAGTTTGGAGCCATATGGAAACAAAGTTACACTTATGTCTTCATAATCTTGAATATATCATAATGATATAAATCAGGGAATTGACATTAGAAAATGGGAACTTCCTGTATAAATGAACTATTATTTCATATGAAGTGTAAATTATTCAATTATAACATATTTGTTTTAATAGCTGCAGGCCTACCTCAGTTTTCTATGACAAGTTAAAGTAAAGTTACCGAAATGATTGTATGCACTTAATTAAGCTATTGCTGAAATGTGCAATATTAATTAGAATTTTTTGGATTTAAGTGCTGCTCATCTTTCAATGTGTAAAATACTTTAAATATTTGTTCTTGAACATTTTTTTTACACGATCTATAAAATAGCAATTAATGTTTAATGTAAAGCACTAAAAATAGTTCTAACTGCCCATTTTCCTTTTATGATTCAATTAGGATACCTTCCAAGAATTTTCTTTAGTGATTTTAAAATGTGACCGTCACAGTAAGTTTATTTTTAATCAAATCATTCCACTTAGACCATGGAGTTGTCATTATTGTTTAAATTGACACTTAACCTAGATAAGCCCGCTGCCCGTAGTGGAAATATCCCCTTTAGTTTAAATTTAAGTATGCCTAACGTTAGTACTTATTTTTCTTATAGTCTTGGCCTTGGCCTACCTCAAAAATTGTTAGGACCAGCTATGCGGCTTGTTCGAGATTTGGCAAACAATCGATTCAAATTCTTCATATGATCGCCAAAACCCATGTATACTGAGTATAAACAGACCTATTCTGTGGTGAAATCATGCCAACGTCTGAAAGTTATGCCATACTAATTTTAAATTATTGTTGGTTATCAACAAAACACCCATCAAAGAAAGTCTGAACAGACTGACTAACTGGAAGATAGGTGTGTATAAAACAAAGTAAAAGTAAGTTAAGTGCCAACTTGTTTAGATAGGTAGAGATACAGTAGATCAAATTGCTCACTTATTACTTTTATTTCTATTTGAATAAACTATTAGGTTTTCAATTTCATTCACATTTTTCTGTTCAACATCATTTACCAACAATTGCAAGCCCTAAATTTATGAAGTTTAAATTTTGAAATAATCCTATATGTTGTATTGCAGCCTGCATTTTTTATTCTATGTGTATTACTTAATAAAGTTGCTTTCAAATTGTTTGCAAAAGATTCTGAAGCTCTCAAGTTGGGAAGATAAAAAAGCTCCACTTGAAAATTTTGCTTCATGCAATTTCTCTTCTCATTAATAGGCAATCTTTAGTTCTGCTCTCATTTGTTTTTGCTTTGGTATCCAATGAACAAATTATTACAGTGCAATAGAATTACAACTTTTATGTTGTATGACTGTTAAAGATCATTGACTGTACTACAGAGTACGAATATTTTTTGCAATGTAAATTAATATTGTACCAGATTTTAGTGAGCTAAATACCTGTATATCATTTTGTAGTACACAATACCCTGCCCAAATGTTTCATGACTCCAGGCACATGTATAATGATTTTTCTTGGTAGTGGAATGTACTATTATTAGGTTATAAGGATATGACATGGTAATTTTAGTGTACCCTTTTTATACATAAAATTTTGTCTGCCTAACCAAAAAAAGACTCAAACCCCAAGTGAAAATTCAACATAATTTGGAGCACACCCAATCAACGATTTGTAAACAATAAGCAGTATTTTATATATTATCCTATATGACACAGGGAGCCAATGCAAGTCTTTTAAGATTAGAGTAATGTGACAAGATTTCTTTGAGAGCGTTACAAGGCGTGCAGCAGAGTTTTGAATCACTTAAAGACGGTGAATTTGTTTTTGAGGAAGACCATACAGTAGAGAATTTCCCATATCTAGACGTGAAGTTACAAAGGAATGTATGATTTGAACAGTAGCAGTAGAGTCAAGATATTTTTCTATTTTACCAATGTTTCGAAGATGAAAAGCAGCAGTGCGGGTAACCCGTGAAATATAAGAGTTCATACTCATGCTTGAATCAAAGATGACACCTAGGTTACGTGCTTGAAAGCAAGATTTGATATTAGAATCACCAATGACAATATCTGGCATTGTAAATTTTGCAAGTTTTTGTCGAGATCCAATTAACATATACATTGTTTTGTCATCAATTAGTTCTAAAAAGTTTTTGTTTCATCCAAATACGAATATCTCTAATACAATTTTCTAGGCATTGGATGGTTGAAACACTATGTTGCTGCAAAGCTTTGAAGGAAAGATAAATTTGTGTATCGTCAGCGTAGACGTGATAAGCAAGATTATATTTCATTACAATGTCACGGATAGGATATGTATATATTGTAAACCATTATGGTCCTAGAACGGAACCTTGTGGTACAGAAAAATCCAGAAAAACAGATACAGATACATCATCCCCTATACACACATACTGAGGCCTATGAAATAAGTAAGAATGGCACCATTTTAATGCAATATCATTAACTCCAATGTAATCCCTTAGACGTGAAAGCAAAATACTATGATCAACAGTATCGAAAGCGGCACTTAAGTCTAACAAAATCAAAGCAGTTATTTTACCATCATCCATTGCGGATAAAATATTATTGTTGACTCTAAGTAATGCCGTTTCAATACCATGGTGTGTTTTGTAAGCAGATTGAAATGGATCTGATAACATAATAAAGTCCTAATTCCTATATCATGAATGTACATGAAAATTTATAGGAATGATTTTTATAAGTTAATTGCAGAATAATATGTGTTGATCTGTTTTTAAAAACCTGAATTTACACACCATTTCATGTAACCTGCACCAGTTATTTCAGTTAATTGATGTATATTTCCTGTATTATTTACAAATTATTCTTTCTTTATCCTACACACAATCGAATTATTTAACTGTTTAATGTGTTCCCTTTAACACCACAAACTTAATAGGTTTGAGATGGGTATGGCAAACTACCAATTCATTGGATTGTCCCACATAATCTGATGATAAGAGCTAATAGCTTTTCCTGACAAAATGAGCCCAACTGTAGCAATAATTGCATGTGTCATAGAGCTAGTGTGTGAGTTATTTGCCTTCACCTTATGTTTGGCATAAATAATGTTACCTTCACAAATATTCAAATGTGGGTTATTTTATTTCCAGTATCCATAAATTCTTTGCCAAGTTTTGTTTAAATTCAAGCAGTATACACAACAAATCGCCAGGCGAATTACGTAAGTTTGGGCAGCTAATTTGAAGCAAATTATAGCCTAAATTCTTGTTAATGTTAGTCAAGTTCTAACTTGCATGTAGTCTCGCAAGAATGTAGCTATTAGTCATATCCCACAATACACTTTTTGACATTACTGGTGGCGTTCGTGAGGCCGCAGACCAGTAAACAACAGCAATCCTACAATGGTCAACATACAGAAACGGGTTAAAGTGAAAGAAATTATGGTCAAACGATGATAAATGATGCGAATCATAACTAACAAGAATGTAGCCTTTTTGTAGGCCTAACGGCTAGGTTTGAATTTGAATATGTTAAGTTGGCAACTTGAATTCTTCAATCTTTTTCATACTACCCGATAATCTTGAGTCTAAACTAGGCTTCAATAACTAGGCCTAGATCCATCTTAGTTAATATCATATTGTAAATCTCTAGGATCACAGATGTCTGACTGCGTACGCCTAGCTTTTATGAATTAAAAACAGGCAGACTACAATTAATACGGAACCAGGGGTGTACAGGTGGCTAGGGCCGGCCCATCGCATAAATAGGCCTATGCTGCTGGCCGACCTTCACCAACTAGGCTAGGGTCAAGGCGTAATGTATAACGACTTCGAAAAGGTTAGGTAGTAATTCCTTTAAAATGCTTTAACCTTTCAATCTGCCATATTCAGACGTAAAACAATGAGTAATAAACACATTGTCATCGTACTGTACCGTACCGGTATCGCGAAAAGTATCTGCACTATGTGCATGGTTTGTCAATCGCACTTAATCCATGGATGACGTCAAAATTAAATTTGTTATATTAATGACTTATAAAATTATTGGTTTATTGAACTAAAAGTGCACAAAAAGTAACGATAACAATAAATCTGGTGTATTTTTTTTTTTAAATTAACAATTTCTCTAGAATATTTAATCTACACATTTCTTTGGTATGTTCTATTTTTGAAATGCTTGACTCTCTACTGCCCTTACTTGGAACCAACATGGGTGGGTGACTTGAAAAAGTATCACAATTTTGTAACACTGTAGGTATAGGCGTTTCGATTCTCGGCCTTAGGCCTATATGAAATATAGGCAGAATGACGTCACGCTTTCTGGGATTGCTCTTCCTTTAACATGTCTAACTTGTGTACACTATACCAAAATCATGGAAGGAAGGACTGATAACAAAAATACCTAAGAAAAGCAATACTACTGTATGCGATAACTGGCGCGGAATAACCTTAACATCCATACCAAGCAAAATATTTGGAAGAGTTTTAATCATCAGAATTAGAAACGGTGTTGACAGTAAGATGAGAGATGGACAGGCTGGATTTAGAAGAGGAAGGAGTACCACCGAGCAAATTTTTATCGTGCGCAACATTCTAGAACAGGTGGCTGAATGGCAGTCAACCATACATATCGCCTTTGTTGAATTCGAGAAGACGTTTGACTTAGTGTACAGAGAAGGTCTCTGGAAAATAATGACAGCTTATGGTAATCCACAAAAGATAATATGTTTGATTAAAGCGTTATATGAAGACAGTGAATGTGCAGTTATAGATGATGGTGTGAAATCTTAATGGTTTCAAGTCAAAAGTGGTGTGAAGCAAGGTGATGTAATGTCAGGGTTCCTTTTTCTGATGGTGGTAAACTAAGTGATGAGGAAAACGACTGATAATAACAGGAATGGAATTAGATGAAGTTCATGTCCACCCTCGAGGACTTAAATTTTGCTGATGATATCGCTCTGCTTTCATCTACATTTCAACACATGCAAACCAAAGTGACTAGCTTCAATCAGTATGCTGCACAAACTGGGCTAAGAATTAATAAGGATAAGACAGAGCTCATGAAAGTTGGCAGCAAATGTGCAAACAAAGTTTATATCTATAACCAACAACTAAATAAAGTAAACAAGCTCAGATACCTTGGTGCAACAGTAAGCTTACAAGGTGGTGGCGAGGAAGATACTCAAAACAGAATATCCAAAGCAAGAGTAGCATTTATGAAATTAAATAAGATGATGGAACTCAAGCACATTCTCAATATATACAAAAATACGACTGTTTAACTCTCTTGTTAGGTCTGTACTCTTGTATGGTTGCGAGACTTGGAGAGTTTAATGTAGCAGATAATACAAAGCTGGATATATTTATGTTAAGATGTTCCTGGAGAATTTTGAAAATCAGATGGCTATATGTAATATCTAACGATGAAATACTAATGAAGAAGGTGGAGGTGGATTGTCCATGTGAGGCGCATGAGCACTATCAAGCACTGTGTGACAGCTATGAAGTGGAAACCAGAGGAAAGAAGGACAATTGGTCGTCCTAAAACTACCTGGAGAAGGACAGGAATGTGATGGGATGGAGCTTGTGGACAGAAGCCAGACAAGTTGCAAATAACAGAGTCCAGTAGAGAGAGTGCACTGCAGCCTTATGAGCCAGGTCTGAAGAGACTAGGTCAGGTGAGGATAACAGCCTGACAGGTAACTAAAGCAGTAATATTTGTGATTAACTATGATGGATAATATCTATGAGACAGCTAGAGAAGATGTGAATTAGACATATAAAGAAAACATCCAATAGACATCTGAACTAGATAAGAGTAACAATTTTTTCAGGTTTAAAATGGTGTCAGGTAGACATCTGATGTAGATGCACATAAAAGTAGCAAATAGTTGTCAGATTTAGCAAATTAATGTCAGGTAGATGGACATGTGTATCATATAAAGCATACATTCACAGCCCGTATCATTCCCGTGTTAGATTGCCCTTAGTATTAATATTCTTACTCAAATCTTAACTTATGATTGATATTTTAGTGTTTTAAAATGTAAGAATACAACATTGATAATAATTGGCTAAGTTCTAATATTACTCATTTTTGTGTGTAATATTCTTAAAAGCAACTGCAGATTCTTACATAATTTAGGAAGTATAGTAGTATCCCCCTTTAGTTTGCGTTTCCTGAAGTGTTTGAAAGTTGTTAATATTTACCGTCTTCTCTGGTATGTGTAAGTAAAGTAACAGTTTAATATACTGTAGTCCTACTAAGTTTGTTGTAGTAATCATGGTCATACTCAGATAATTTCAGACTACTGTAAAATATTTGAAAATTATTATGTCATCTTTGACATCAAAAACAAAACTTTTGTGTCAACTTCTAAAACTGTCATGCAGACGAAATGCAGGCTGCACAATTACAAAATAGTATGACCCTTAACATTGCATCGTGGTACTGTTAATGTATGTTGATTATTTGTTACTTTTTCGCAACTATGCCAAATTACTTTTGGATCACAAAAATAACACACAAAACATAGCATAAAACTGATATTGGTTTTGAACATAAGTTTGCAGTGCCCGATCATACATTGTATATTTACCTTACACAACGCCTTGATATAGAAAGTTTATGAAATTTTAACTAGTTTAAATTACAACAAATTGTTTGTTTTTGTTGTTCCTAAAACAAGTTTATCGAAATTCTGGCATGTTGAAAAGTTAAGCATATAGGTCTGCAGGTAGAGCTGTTTTTCTGAGTTGATTTGAAGCATAATCTTTAACATTACTTGGCCAAACCAGTATAAAACATTAATGCAGAAATAACTTCCTTTCTTTTTTGAGTGAGGAACAAGCTAGAGTACTATACACTATTTTGATGTTCTTGTTCTCAGTCTTGTTCTCACTTCAGAACTGACACCATTTGAAACATGTTATGCTTGTTGTTCTGCATTGCGGATTTGTGATTTTTCATGCTTTTATAGGCCCCATAAACCAATCTTATAATACATGTAGATCTAGGCGTTTTTTTTCTTTAGAAATGCTAAAATAGACAACAAATTTTGTTACCTCTGTTGATTCTCAGTTTGACCCCTTAGATACAGTATATATAAAGCAGTGTACTGTTGACAGAACTATTCAGTAACATTATGTACCGTCTACAAAAATCTTGTCATTACAGTTCATTTATTGTCATATTGTTTTTGTAGATTGAAAAGAGTATAAATTGGGTGTTATTCGGTTCCATATTAAGTGTTACTCTCTTTTATAGTTCTGCTATTATATTGCAGCCTTTTTTCTCACCTTCATATATTCATTGTTTACTATTGATTTACACAAATTGCCTTCATGCATGTGGCTTTAAGGCCCCTATACTGTATATCTAGAAATAACAAATCATATTCACTTCAGAATAGTGTATATTAGGAGAAAAAGAATTACGATTTTGAATATAAATCCCGATTTGTGCAACCCAGAATGTAAGAGGGGTCAATGTTTACATTGTTGAAATGCTGTCTTATCTACTTGAAATTACTCTTTGTCTGTTTGTGCCACTTGCAAAAATATTTGAATTTTGCTTCTGCTCAACACTGAAAGAGTTCAAAACTTCAATTAAAAAACACCTTTGGTCAAACAAATTGTATTGCAAAACCTAAAAGATTTGTATAGCAAACCTTCAAAAATTTGTTTGCCCCACGTGTCATATTCTTATTCATAATCTACAGAATCTTTTGAAGTAAATTTGTTTTCAAGTATCCCTCATTTGTTTGAGAGAAAAGTACTGCAGCATCACATTGTCTTGATTTTAACTTATCACTACCTTTTACTTTCCCTCAAAGATTGTGGCAGAGCAATGGAGAAATCAAATAAGTACTATATTTCTAAAAGAAAACATGTGCTCAGATAAGTGCAGTATCAGGACTAAATATGTATGTACCCATCAGTCCTTTAGCTTGCATGGAAGCTACAGCAATACCAACTAAAGAAGATTGTTGTGAGTGAAAGTGATACAGCATCGAATGATGTCTCCATCCATCCTGTTGTTTTACAGCATACTTCATACTTAATAAAATGAAATAAGTGTTACTATATGTGAAATATTGTTTCATGAGATGATTCTTTCATATTATATCTTTCTTTGTTTTACCTGCAGTAATGAATTGGATCAGTACATTTTGACATTGGAGCAGTGTAAGACATGGATATGGGTACCACAATGCATCAAGTGGAAAGGTAAACAAGATGCAAATGGTTTAATGCAAACTATCTTATGCAAACTATCATTATCGATCCTTTAGAAAACTCAGCTTATAAAAAGTAAAGTGTCATCTTACTTTTAATCAATGGTCAATAATTACCATCTTTAACAATGATGTTATCATTATAAAACAATAAATAATTTGTATACTGCAAAATCATGTTAAGCATTGCTATGAGCTGTACAAAGAGAAAATGATGGAAAGGAGCAGGGAAATAAGTATAACTTTTTAAGGATTCTTTTAGAATATATTAATGAGATTTTTTTGTCCATTTTCTGACAACAGGGTGAGGCATTGATAGATTTGTTGATATCGAATAGTCTTTTATTTGTAGTGGTTTATAGACACATACTTCGAAAGGCTGTCATAAAAGACTAGTGACATTTAGAACATTTACCTTATAGTTTAGTGCAAGAAAATATTAACAAGGAAGTCTAGTTAAAAAAGCATATACACTTTCAGACAAACAGTAGCAAATCAAAATTTGAGCTTTATTAGGGTATGTATAATATGTGATGTAATGCAGTATGATATAAAATATTTTCATAGTGTAATATATTGTCTTTTTTGCTCTATTGACCGAAAGAATTTATTTTTCACTGTGGGATATGGCAAAGAAAAAACAAAGCTAGTTGCTCTCTTTGAAACTATTGTAGATTACATTTTCGAAAAAGGAAAAGAACAGGAAATGAAGGGCAATTCCACTCACGAAACAACCAACACTATGTTTGAGTTTTATTTTGCTTTATGAATTTCTCGTATCCTACGACTGTTTGCTCAATCTTAAAACCATTAAAGCCGTTCGCATTTCAATCAGAGCAAGGAGCAAATATATTCCACCTATCATTTATCCCACTTTCAGTCGCAAAAAAAGCTTCATCTCTTGAAAATCACTGCACTGGATGTCCTAGTACTCTTAAATTTTAGCACTCAAATTTATACTCAAATTTTCAAGGGGTACAAATTTAAAGCACCATTTCAATGAATTATGAAAGACATTTAAGTAACAAAGGATTTACTAAAGAAAACGTCAAGGTCGTACTGGCCTGTAGTAGGTCTTTATCACAAAATTTGCACAAAGTATGCAAATTGAAGCCTGAGGTTTAACCACTGTTTAACCGATTTTGATGAAATGTTTTGCTAGTATGATGCTTCATATTTTAAAACAATTTAGTTATTTTTGCCCCTACAACCATATACCTTTAAGCTGCTAATGAGGTATAGGGATACAAATTGAATTATGCCCAGTATATTCCTTTTTACATACTGACATACTAAATTATGATGGTCAAACCTGACAACTATTTGTTATTATCATTATTATTATATATATATATATATATATATATATATATATATATATATATATATATATATATATATATATATATATATATATATATATATATATATATATATATATATATATATATATATATATATATATATATATATATATATATATATATATATATATATATATATATATATATATATATATATATATATATATATATATATATATATATATATATATATATATATATATATATATATATATATATATATATATATATATATATATATATATATATATATATACTTTAGATGTCTTCCTGACATTCGATAACTATTTGCCATTCTTATACATGTACATCTACTTTAAAGGTATGTCTCACAATATTTTGTTAAACCTGACAAATTATATTTGCTACTCTTATGTGCATCTTCCTCAGATGTCTACTTGACACCTTTTTAAACCTGAAAAATTTGTCACTTTTATCTACTTCAGATGTCTACTGAATGTTTTCTTCAGATGTCTAATTCACGTCTTTAGCTGTCTAATAGATATTATCCATCACAGTTAACCAGAAGTATGAGGCATTGTTTTAGTTACCTGTCAGGCTGTTATACAACTGTAATATAGAAAAATAGCATAGGCTAGTAATATGTAAAGTGTGAATGTAGAGCTCCATATCAAAAGCCTATGTCTGTTTTTGTTGAATAATAGCTGTTAGAAATGTATAATTATGCATATGAGGAAATCAAAAGTACATATACCTTCAATAAGTTTATTCGCCTTTACAACGAATTACGAAATGAAGATAGATTAAAATTTCTTCAAACATGGTGAACATCTGCAGAAAAATGTATCATGTCTGTAAAAATTATGAAATAGCTGTTAATGTTTAATGTAAAACCAGAGAGTGTGACGTCATTTGGCCTACATTTTATATAGGCCGAATGTCGAGAGTCAAAACTCCTATACCTCAGAGCGTGATACGCTTTGGTTCGTCCTTCACCCATGTTGGTTCGAAGAGAGGGCAGAAGATATGTTGATACATTGAAAATTGGAGACAATAAAAATAGGCAAACTACTAATTTAAAATGAAAATTGAAATTCTGTACACATTAAGATTAATTATGTTTAAATTAGTTTTGATCATAACTTGTCTTTTAATCAAGATTAACGTGCATTTTGTTTCAAAAAAGAACACAAAAACAACGATTTCTTTTTACAGTACATGCAGGACGACAACATTTTAGCGCAGCGCTAGATTGTAACTCCATGATTGTATACAGGCAAGTATCGAGCTTACTAACTTAGGCCTAGGCTAGGTATATTTCAAGAAAAATACTATGCGAACAACATTTCTGACAAGGGATAAATGGTCAAAACTAGCAGATGTCTTAAACAATTTCAGTAGACCTGAAATAATGTGCTATCTTAATTGTGTCAGTTGTTGTTGAACAGTCTGAAGCTAGCGCCGTTCGTAGGCTACGTCGTTAGTTTAACCTTAATTGACCGACGTAAACGCTGAAAAATATGGGCAATAAGTTCAGTTTTATTTAGAAACAAGAATAAGTTAATTATCAAATCTTATTTTATTCAGACATGTATGTAGCGATTGATTGCTTTCAAAGAGCGTCGCCGGGGTAATCATAGGCCATTGTGTTGGCTAGCCAGTTTACAGTAATGTAACGTAAGTATAACTTAGGTCTAGGCCTACATTGTGTGAAACCATTTGCAATTTGGTAGTCTAACGTTAGGGCCCATATATGTACATTACCTTGGTATTGATGTGAGAAAGCTTAAAACCTTCAAGTTCCTCATCAATTTGTTAATTACAATTTGTAACACATGTTCATTTCAAGCTTATAATATTACTCTTTATTTCGGTGCAATTTGTTGTTTACTTTTGCTGTTTTGCTCTAGAGGGATTAGGCCTATCTCTTTTTTTTCACAGAATCAAGAAAGATGGTTTCCAGATCATTTATACATGTTATAGTAAAGTGGGGTGGGGTTAGTTGTTAGTCACATACTCACTGTACACGCGCATTTACTATGGGTTATTTGTTATGTGTACACTAACAATATTTACTTGATTAGAATACATTGTACAGTAGGGCCTATGTGTATCAATGAA
Organism: Chiridota heheva; assembly: GCA_020152595.1. Taxonomy (NCBI): domain Eukaryota; kingdom Metazoa; phylum Echinodermata; class Holothuroidea; order Apodida; family Chiridotidae; genus Chiridota; species Chiridota heheva. The sequence continues at coordinate 593,544 of JAIGNY010002085.1, forward strand.
CGTCAGCAGTCATTAACAAACAATGAAAATGTCAGCTAATTGAAAAGATAAGAAAATAGTAAATGTCTGTCATGATAAAAAGGCCACGCTTTAAACGCAGCATTAAAATTGTTAGCTAGGGTGGGGTGGGCATGAGGTCAATACAGGTCTAGTTAGTAGTATAGTTGTCATGTGCCTATCAACAAAACACCCATCAAACAAAATCTAAACAGGCTGACCTGGCAGATAGGTGTGTATAAAACTAAGTAAAACTAAGTTAAGTGCCAACTTGTTTAAAAAGGTAGAGATAGATTAAATTGCTCACTGATTACTTTTATTTCCGTTTTAATCAACTATAAGTTTTCAGTTTCATTCACATTTTTCTCTTCAACATCATTTACCAACAACTGGAGGCCCCAGATTCATGAAGTTTAACTTAGGAGATAATCATACACACTCTTTGGAATAGGCCTATATGTTGTATTGCAGCCTAATTACTTCCAATCCATTGGTGCATTCTTTGAATAAATTTTATGTGTATGACTTATCCAAGTTGCTTTTCAATTTGTTTGCAAAAGTTTCTCAAGCTTTCAAATTGGGAAGATAAAAAAGCTCCACTTTTACTGCATGCAATATAATAATCCTCTCATTGATGGGCAATCTTTAGTTTTGCTCTCATTTATTTTTGGTTTGGTATCCAATGATCAAATTATTACAGTGCAATAGTATTCCAACTTTTATGTTGTATGATTGTTAAAAGTCATTGACTGTACGACAGAGTAAGAATATTTTTGCAATGTAAATTAATTTTGTTCCAGATATTAGTGAGCTGAATACATCATTTTGTAGTACACAATACTCTCCAAAATGTTTGCCGACTTCAGGCACATGTATAATAATTTTCTTAAGCAGTGGAATGTACTGTTAACAGGTTATGAGGAAATGAAATGGTCATTTTAGTGTACCCTTTTCATAGAAATTTGTCTGCATTACCAAAGAGAGACACAAACCCTAAGACTGAATATTTAACATCAAAATCAGACTTTTCTTTGCAATAAACAGTTATGAAAAATCATACTTCAACATGTCTTTTACAAGGCTTAGCTCAGTTGACTATGGGCCACACTTGACAACCATGAGGGTCTATAGTATTAGGCTAAACATTTTTGATCACTTTTGTTTCTTTCTTAAAAACTCATATTGTAAAATAATTACATACTGTAGTCTGGAAGTTTATCTATACCTACATCAGCATCATTTTCGCAAAGTTTGCTGATTTCAGCTAAAGCTGTAGTGATGATAAGTGGAGGACTTATGGCAGTATGATCATCCACAGAAGATGTCTTACAAGGAAACTGCAAAGAATGTTTGTAAAGTTGATTGTCAGTTGTTAAAGTTAAATTTCTACAAGTGACAATTGCAGTAAATCTAAATCAAAATTGTGATAACAAAGCTTTTTGCTTATTCTTTTGTAAATTGGTTACCTCTAAAATTAAGTCCCAATTCCTTTATCATAAATGTACATGAAAATGTAAAGGAATACTTTTTAGAAGTATATGGCAGATTAATATGTGTTGATCTGTTGTAAACACCTAGGTTTACACACCATTTCATGTAACCTGTACCAGTTGTTTGAGTCAGTTGATATATATTTCCTGAAGTAATTACCATTTTTACTTCCTTTACCCTACACACAATTGAATTATTTAATGTATTCCCCTTCAACACCAGACAGCTTCGTAGGTTTGAGATAGGTATGGCAAAGCTACCCAATTCATGGGGTTGAACATGATAAACTAATAATAAGAGTTAATAGCTTTTTCTGACAAAATTAACCCAACTGTAACAATAATAGCATACATGTGTCATAGAACTAGTGTGTAGCCTACATAGTTATATGCCTTCACCTTATGTTTGGCGTAAATAATATTAATTTCACAAATATGGGTTTGCAGTATTCCTCATGAATTATTTACAAAGTGTTGTTAAAAATTCAAGCAGTATACACAACCAACCACCAGGCGAATCAAGTGGCAGCTAATCAGAAGTAAGTCATAGCCTTAATTCTTGTTAGTCAAGTTCTAACTTGCATTTGGTCTTGCAAGAATGTAGGCTTAACGATTAGATCTGAATTTGAATAGGTTAAGTTGATAATTCTTTAGTCCCTTTTCATACTACCGGAGAATCCCGATCCTAAACTAGGCTTTAATAACTAGGCCTAGATCCACCTAACTTAATGTTACATTGCAACTCTCAAGCAGTCTAGGACCGCAGATGTCCGACTACGTACGCATTTGGCTAGCCTAAGCCTTTATTAAACGGTCGACAGCAATAATCGTCACATCAGGACGTAATGTGGCTAGGCCCATCGCTAACGTTAAATTGTTATTAATTAATAGGCCTACGTGGTAGGCCGACCTTTACCATCTAGGCTAGGGCCTAAGCGCAATGCATAACCGCATCGATAAGGCTAGGCAGTGATTCCTTTAAAATGCTTTAAGTTTAACGTTTCAATCTGTTATGTTCAGACAAACAATGAGTAATAAACACATCTGTACGGTACCGTACTGGTGTGATAGTAAATCCCCCTCCTCCGTAAATTTGGGCCCCCGGACCTTATTTCCTAAGGAATGTCTAGTGAATTTGATCCAATCCAGACTGATTTTACTAGGTAATTTACTAATGTGTCTGTACGGTTCCTTCAATTAATTTCATGTGCTGAAGTGATAAGCGAAAAAGTGATAAGCTAATATACTAAAGAAAAAAGACGTGCTTCACGCAAAACGGCAGTGAGATTTAGTGTGAAGGGATAAGAAAAGCTTTTTCTTGCAAAAGGGGGACAAGTCTCCAAATTTCATAGGATAGGAAGGTCGGGCCCAAATTTCCTAGCGGACCGTTTTTTTTTTACTATGAGGGGGATCAAATTTACTGGATGGCTACGGCTTAATTGTCTGGAGGGCTCAAATTTCCTAAGAAATAAGGGCCGGGGGCCAAACATTTACTGGGGGGGGGGGGATTGACTTTTACACCGGCCCGTACCGGTATAGCGAAAAGTACCTGTGTGCATGGCATATGGTTTGTCAGTTTGTTTCGCACTTGATTCATGGATGATGTCAATATCGAAGTTGTTATATCAATGACATAAAAATATCAGTTTAATGAACTAAAAGTGCTCAATAAGTAACGATAAAATTAAATCCATATTAACAAAAATTTTAATCCAACAATTTGCGTAGAGAACTTAATTTACACATTTCTTTGTTATTTTCTATTTTTCATCTACCTACTGTGGTGTAGCAGTTATCATACCTGTCTACAGACCACGAGGCCCCGGGTTCAATCCTGGGGTGGGTAGACATGCCAGTGCACCACAACTGGTTATCAAAGGCCGTGGACATTGACTTGGTTGTCGATGTTATGTCTGTCCGTACGTCGTACCTGTGTTCTCGTCCAGGTCGTATTAAGCGTTTCGTGATAGCATTGTTACTATCATAACCGAATACGCAGGCGACGACCCCGTCATTGTAATTGTGTGTTCAACGCTCTCTCTCTCTTCTATTTTTCAAATGCCTGACTCTCTACTGCCCTCACTTGGAACCAATCGAACCAACATGGGTTGATGGCTTAAAAAAAGTATCACGATTTCGTAACACTGTGGGTATAGGAGTTTCGTCTCTCGGCCTATACGTAATATGGGGCGAATAACGTCTCGCTCTCTGGTAGTGCCTACTGATTGTGAGGTGTTTATCTCCCTGATTCGTAACAGTTTGTTTTGCATTATTTCAGAAAAGCGCGTACAACCATTGCGAGTCAACAAAATGGCGAACAAAGGATGCCACAGATTTTAGTACGCGTGCACCTTTCAGTGGTATACTATAATATATTTAGTTCGATGATTGAAATGGCAAGTGTTCATCGCCTCAAGACCAAAAACTGCAGTATATAAACTAAGTGTATTGTAAAACATAGTGGGGTATCCAGGGTTACATTGTTAGGGGTCAAAAATCCTCTCTAGGAGGGTACAGTTATAAAGTTGAAACCAAAAAATAAACAGTTTTATTTGCGGGCGTAGGAAGGGTCACCTCTCAGTCTCGTCCAATTTTCGGAAAATCTTTTCAATTTTCTAAAAATGTTCAATTTTTTGAAACTTTTTCAAGAAAGCATCCATTGTTTCCCCGTTCCCCTTCATTTCCGCTTTCTACGTCTTTACCCTCCCCTAAAACCGATTGCAGTGTCGAAAGCGGCACTGCACCACTTTATGATCGAGGAACACTGAATTGAAATATAATAATTATGAGGAAAATATCCTGATAACTATTATAAATATTGAAAACTAATTTGTGTTCAATTTAACAAAAAGGTGTTGATTAAAAAAAAATCATGATTAGGAAACAGTTGGAAAATTCTAGTTCCTCATCTTAAAATTTGGATCTTTGGAAAATTTTAGATCACACATCTGAAAATAATGATCATGTGTAAGTTTGTTTGTTGAGGGTATACGGCACAGCAACAGTCAAACACGGTGCCAAACCAAGATTTAAATGAAATCAGAGTAATATAACTTAAAAGGGAAAGAGAGGTTCACAGTGGCGTATTCAGTTTTAGGTATAAGAAGAGGATGGGGGAGGGGGGGGGGGGCGGTAATAATCGAAAAAAAGTTCATCAAAAGGTGTAGGAAACCCATAACCAGAAATTTCTGACATTTTTTAAAGGTTTTGGCATAGCGCTTTCTATTTTACCTTCAGCAGACTGATTCTTTACCTCTCATTGACTTAGTGTGTGTGAGAAAATTGCAATCGAAAAATCTTTATGTTGGAGTATCCGTATCCAGATTATTGAAGCGGTCACCAGGTCGCTGTTATTTATTCACAGTATAATTTGAGACCAAAATAGTTGAGTTTTCGCCCTCGCTCACCTTTCCCATGTCATTTTACGTGCAAACTCAATGGGATACATTCGGTTTCGTGAGTTAATGTTAAATGTTAAGGTTTGACCGCGCGTATTATTGAAGTGGATTATGATACATCAATATGTGGCTCCTCACATAGTGCAAACAAAAGGTAACAAGGAAGTTTTTTATCTCTCCCTGACGCCAATTTTAACGAAAATTTTGCAGGCAGGCCTAACCTAAATTTCGCGGGCGTACACGTTAAGCTTGACGTTATCATGTACTACAACTACCGAGGCCTATGTTGCATTAGTGAGATAAACACCTCACGCAGCATGCACTACCTGCTAGCAAAGAGTGAAAGCTCTTTGCTGCTAGGCAATACTTGCATTATTGCATACTGAGATCATCGAGAAAAGGCCTAGTTATTCTAGCGCGTAGTCGAAATTCATCTACGCTTCTATCATAAGCCAATGCAGCAGTTTCAACGTTATAAAGTATATAGCTTTTTCTGACTGTATAGCCAGTCATGTAGTAGTGAGATAATACTCCCTCTGTATGCCCTACATGCTACGCACTACATACACTACAGAGTGAGACTCCGTCCTACATGTCCTAAGGAAATCGCCTCAGACGTTAAATCGCGACTACACCGTCTATTTACATCACCCGTTACACTGTATTTACTGTACTTACGGCACATAAAAATAATATATAGTTAACTTCTCCTGTTATTGCTGTTAAGCTTGTAAGTAATTAAAACATGTCGGTAATCTTAAAATGGGTAAAAATGTAAGCCAATATTGTACACTCCTTGTCAGTTCAACCGTACGCTCTAGGAACTTTTTTCTTTCTTTTTTTAACTAGGGTGCACAACACCAATACGCGTACTAATAGATATAACGCCAGCGAATTGGACGCACGTTCCGCCTTGGCCGCGCCGGTGTACGGCATGATTTTTATAAGGCCACAGATGGCACTGCAGTAATTCTTTATCAAAATGGATTAATTATAGATACCTGTTTTGTTGATGGAGCAGTATTTCCCGAGTTGTATTTCTGAAGAACGTTTAATCTAGAAGGAATAGATCTGAAGATAAGGACACTTTTGCAAGAAAGTATTAGGGGTATGTAATATGTTAGAATTGCAATGTAGATCATGGAAGGTCCCAACAAGTTTTATGTTGTTTTACGAAGGGTCCTGGTTCCTCTGTTATGCGATTTTGGAAGAAAAATTGGGGACAGCCTTCTAATATCTACGCCGAACCAGGGGAAGACCCGTAGCAAGGAAAATGAAAGGGGTGGTCCGTTTTTTGTATGACAGGACAACAAACATTGAAATTCCAGATGCTTATTATTCTTTTAGATTTCAAAAGGGTACTTTCTCAACAAAAGGGGGTTCGTTCGTTCTGACAATAGCCCCCCCCCCCCCCCTTTCACCCAGGCTACGGGCCTGAGGAGCCAACATACAGAACATACTCTCTTTTTTTTGAGAATTATGACCTTCCGCCCGATGGGCGGTCAAGGGCGCATGTTCAAAGATATCACAATTTATCAACACTTTGACGCAAACATTCCAATAAGCGAAACTAACAAAAGACAGACGGGACTCACAACAGGAGGGGACAGGGCACCTAGCGTTTCAATGAGCGTCTTGTTAGATAATTCACAACCAGACTAATCATGGACAGTTTAGAAATAGTCAAGGGGCCCATCGATCCCGGGAGGAGAGAGGAGGGGAAGGAGAAAGGAGGGGAGACTATCAACCGAATTCTGTTATGAATCCCCTCACCCGTTTACAAATTCAGTAGCGTTTGAAGCGAGGACGATACATGAGCCATTTTCGTTGCTATTATTGTTGTTATTATTTTTTTAATTAGGGGTAAGTATTTTCGGCCCTCAATACTGCAATAATGAAGTTTTGTATGGTGAATTGAGTTTGAAGAAACTCAAATTCCTTTCATATTTAGTTTTTCCAAAGTGTACATGAATAGGTTGACACAAAGACAAATTTGGAACACTCTGGATGTAGCATAGCACTGGTTAACAGCGTAGTTTGATCTTGCCGGACTGCCGGATCGACTTTCAAGTGCATCCATTTCTCGTATCTCGACGTATACGGGCCTGGCTTCGTGGGAGGTGGAGGGAATCTAGGCCAATGAGGGTAGAAAATCTGTTACGGTCACTTTCTTTATGTCAAATGAGGATCTGAAACAGGAAAAATAAGGCTTAGTTCTTTTAAAAGTGTTATAAATACCTGCAATTCGTAAGTTGTAATTCTGTTCTGGATTAATTCTGTCCGCTGCTCATCGTGCACGCAGGGGTATAACTAGGCTTAGATCGCAGGGGGTGTTAGACAAATTTTTCCGATAAAAAATAAATCGGGACAATTTAGAATAGTTTTTCTGTCTATATATATCTATATAAGTATAAGGCTACAATTTGAATACAAAATATAAAAAAATGATCTACATATTAAAGCCTTCCGTATGAGACGTAGATGGGCAATGAAACCAAGAACACCTGAATCACGGGGCAACGAGGGCAAGCCCTACCCTTCTCACGGGGAAAATAGAGGCCTAAATTAGGCCCTCCATTTCACGAGAGCAACGGGTCAAGAAGTGCCCTTTGTGAAATTTATTTTAGGCGTTATTTTCGCCCTTGCTATAAACAGATAAAGTAACGGTTGTGATGCTCAAAACTCTTTTCATGCTTTGAAATGGCTGTTTTTGATATAAAAACTGTTATTTTTCATCATTTGTGCTTTTTCACTTTCAGGTGCATGCATACCCGAAGTTTTACGACCATGTTGCCCTCTTATTGACTCGCTCCTTGCCTATTTTGCGTGCTGAGTCGTACCAGAATAAAACCCATAATTGGGAACAACATTGAACTATACGGGAAACTCCTTTATTGTGCATCTTTAATTAGTTTTCAATACACCCCATAATAATTTTCACTTCAATTTTAATTGATAATGTATGGCAGTAGGCCTAAACTTGAGGTAAATTTTATCGGCTTCAGTTGAATTTTTGACGCTTCCGGTTGCCAAACAGTTCATGAAAGTATCCTCTCCGTTCATTATTTTGATTGCCACCTCCACTTGCTTAAGACGCATTTGGCAAGCAAACAAAAAAACACATGAATGTTTTTTTGTCATTTATTTCATTAATTGGATGTCTTGAATATTTCCTATATGCCATAATTACTAATACTATCTTCAATCAGTAAAGTCAATGCAAGTGTGCACTTGTTTTAGACGCACGATTTGTTGTATACGCCCGCGTTCAACATTTACGCTACGCTGGCTATGGCTGATAATCGATATGATTTTGAAATAATTAGGTACATTCACTTCGCCGCACACGATTGTGAGATGGCAGCAACCGAGGTAGGTAAAAGTTTCTTTTTACGGGTTTTAGTTCATACTTATTTAATGTAATTTTATGTGCCCAAGCTTTTAGGATTAAGAGTTACATACTAGAACCTTTTTTAGTTATGTAGCTTAACTTTTGCAGGTTAAAATGAATGAGATAAAAAAAAAGTACAAATTTCTTGGAAAATGTTCGCAAAACAGGAGTGCGTCGCAAATATTATGTGACGCGACTATGATGAGTCAATGTAGCGGTTTCCACCGTTGTATGCATAGGATGATGTCTAACCCAGTATTCGCAGTCATGTAATGGCTATAGCGTATACTACGGTCAGATGTTTATCTGACTAGCCATGTAGTGGCTATAGACCTTTTCATATCGGAATCAGTAATTTAGAGAGAGTTGAACACACAATTACAATGACGGGGTCGTCGCCTGCGTATTCGGTTATGATAGTACAAATGCTATCACGAAACGCTTAATACGACCCGGACGAGAACACAGGTACGACGTACGGACAGACATAACATCGACAACCAAGTCAATGTCCACGGCCTTTGATAACCAGTTGTGGTGCACTGGCGTGTCTACCCACCCCAGGATTGAACCCGGGGCCTCGTGGTCTGTAGACAGGTATGATAACCGCTACACCACAGTAGGTAGATATCAGTAATTTCCAGAAATCTCATTTAAATAATGTCACATGGCCGAAATTCACGTGACCATAATGGACCAATCAAATTACAGGGAATCCTGATCGTCTGCACAATTTACTAGCGTATGGGGTCAAGCCCATTAAAAATACAATTTCACACAATAATCAACAGTATACACAAATAAGCACTTCACTGAGACTTAAATTGTAGCGTAAATTGGTAAGGAAATTCCATACCAAACAGAAAACTTCGTATAAACTGTATCCTCTCCATTCACCCATTTTTTCTGATATGCAAAACTAGTTGTCTCATTCACAGATAACAAGGGATTTGCTGCCGAAAGTTCTCGATACTATTTTCACATGTTGTGCAGTGAGGTCGACGGCACAATTTCATACCATTAGGCTCTCCGCACTGTTCATCAACGTTTTCAAATCTGAACGATTTTTTGCCAATTTCCGTCCTATTTTTGTGTTTCAAATGTACACAGATATTTTTAATGTATCGTAAATGTTTAGGGAATATGGACATACAATGTTCCGTTCACAAAAAGAAGATTTTAACGTGCACACCAACGTAAGGCCTAACGTTAGGGCCTACAACTACATGCATTGATTGTAGTGTTATAAACGTACGTGAGGCCAAGTTTTAACTTCAAATCTTACCTGGTTATCGCGTATTCCTTAATTGCGACAGTCTGAATGGAAGTTTGGATCCTCTTGGAATATCACAACAACAACAAAAACATCCCCATATCAAAAGGATTATCCAGGCAGAACAATTGAAACTTTGACGCAATTTTAGATACTTTACGTGTGCATACAACACAAAGCTTATACATTTCACACAACGTTTATGTACGTACGTACGTGTAATGTACTTATGGTATTTTGGACCTTATTCAAAAGTTGTTTACCATCAGACCATCCGAGAACTTTACAATTGCTGGCAAAGTGTTAGGCACAGTGCGGGAAAACTGTACGTACGCAATCTACGCATATTGTGCTGGATTGATTATCGGTACATTTATGTAAAATGGCCTATTCTGAGCTATGTCATCATTAATTTCGCACAAAACGCTTCAATTTATTCAATAATTTCTACGCAAACTAGTGGTGGGGAGTAATAATTGGTTGTGAATTATAATTAAAAAATTTGTTTCGCAAGTAAACAAAAGTTGAACTTTGCACGAGTTTTTGACCAAGATCAGTATTAACGTTCACGCATGAAAATACGTATCCGATTAATCAGTCATTAATCGCTATGAAAACTTTCGGCGAGTGTGATCTAAGTATTAGGCCTAAATCAAACCTTTACTCAAATGTTATCAAACTTAAAAGATATAAGCTGTAAATCCAAGTAGGACCAGAATCCGTAAAAACAAGCAGATATCCCCTACATACTAATTTGAACCATAAACCCACTGAAGTTAGGCCATCCAAAATTAAAGTAAGTATCACTGAGCTGCTGAGTGAAAGTTAATTACATATGACCACACATCAAGGTAGATATCAACTTGATTGAATGTTCATTTTATTATATACAAATAAATTTCATGTCTTTATCTGGTTATACATGTAATTTATATCAAATCTAGATGTGGATTTGATCTGGAAATTTTCTCTGGGATTTATATATACTTTTTGGTAGGGTGGACCTTGTGGGTGTTTTTCAACTAAGCAAGGGCCACTGAATTAAGGTTCTTTTTACACTATTTTGAATGATATAAGATCGCACCTGTATAGGATGGCTATAAATTGTAGATATAAATGCCAAGAATTGTTGTCCTTTTTACAAATTTTGATGCAAGGCTACATGAAGGGAATGGTTTTTAAGGCACTATAAGAAATTACGCAATGCAAAATTGACCATTTGAATGACTACAATTACCTGCTAATGTATTTACCAAGTTCATACTTTTTTTAAATTCTATTTCAAGCTAGGCCTATTTGTCAGCGTTCCACCACCGAAAGTACATTAAACCTCAAGCTTCATGAGGAGATAAGATTGAAATAAAGTACTATACTCACATAGTACTATCATCAAAGCTTAGAAAGTTAACATCTTCTTTAGATGGCTCATATTTCAATATACATTTTGATGTATGGTTTGTTACTTTTGTTGTATTTGTCTTTTTGCCAATCTTTTCCTGATGTTTGATTTTATATTTGCTATTATATATTTTATTTTAACAAGGCGTCACCTTAGCCGTGCAGCTTTCAGCTGAATGAGCTATCCTTTCTTAAAGATGAGTGATATAAAGATAAGAAGCATCACATACAGATATAAGATCATATGCTCAGATCATTCAAATGTGATTTTTCTTACTGCTTAAATTACCTGTTGTGTGACTTGTTAGCTTAGATGTGTATATACAGTTTTGTGTGTTAAATTATACAGTATGAAATGTGTAATGCATATGAACATATAAACAGTACATCTATCTGTCTATGCGTAATCTACCTACTGTGGTGTAGCGGTTATCATACCTGTCTACAGACCACGAGGCCCCGGGTTCAATCCTGGGGTGGGTAGACACGCCAGTGCACCACAACTGGTTATCAAAGGCCGTGGACATTGACTTGGTTGTCGATGTTATGTCTGTCCGTACGTCGTACCTGTGTTCTCGTCCGGGTCGTATTAAGCGTTTCGTGATAGCATTTGTACTATCATAACCGAATACGCAGGCGACGACCCCGTCATTGTAATTGTGTGTTCAACTCTCTCTCTCTCTGTCTATGCGTACTCTTCTTTTGCCTACACTAGTAATTCACTTAATAGGTTAACTTTGTGCATGCTTGAAGACCAAATTTTCATCAAAAATGTGAAACACTTGCAGGAAAATCATTATCTATGTACTAATGTAAGAAGCCAAATATTAATATATTGATATGCTTATATGTATCAGTGAATAACAACACAATGTACATATGGTACTTCATGATTGACCTTTCAGTTAACTTATCAAAGCTTAATTTAACTCAACCATTGTTTTTTGCATGGTACCCATTCATTTTTTGACTACATTTAGGCCTATCTCATTAATATCTTTCTATGTACCTATTACTGTATAAGGCTTATTAGCCAACTCTGAATATCAGGATTGTCTACTGACCTTTAACAGTACATGTACTTAGAGTCTTTCATATCTGACAAGCAGTACTGAAATGCTCAGATAACTTTTTATTGACCGACCACATTTGGGATGCAATGAAATGTAATTAATGTTCTGTTTAAGTCAAGTTTAGGCCAAGTCAGTCAAAATATGCATATGATATACAAATATTTCCAATGTGTGTGGCAATGCAAAGGACATTATCAGGAATAACACCAGTAGTTTTGCCAACTACATTGGAAACAATTGCCTTGGAGTGAACATAAAGGGGGATGGCAGACCTGTGAAAGTCTCAAATTTGCCATGGAAATTTTGCCGACATTCATTTACTTCATTAGAAAAAGTGTTTGCGGCACCCAACATTCATTTCATTCAAGAAAATTTAGTTTTCTTATTTGATAGTATTCCATGAAGATAAAATAATAGAGCTTTACATGCATGCAGGGCCTAGCTTGAATTGAGTTGTAATTGTAGCACGAGTGTTCATTCCCAAATCACGCAGTGACCAAAACCTTTGCGACGAGTGAACACACTATTTCAATGACGAGGTCTTTACCTGCGTAATCAGTTATGATAGTAACAATGCTATCACGAAACGCTTAATACGACCCGGACGAGAACACAGGTACGACGTACGGACAGACATAACATCGACAACCAAGTCAATGTCCACGGCCTTTGATATCCAGTTGTGGTGCACTGGCGGCCAAAACCTTTTAACGTATTAAGGCATATATTTTTTTAACTTCGAGGCCCAAATACCCCTGTCCTATCTATCTTTCTTGCCTAGTATTTGCTAGTATTAGTATTACGTTATCGTTTAAGTTGGGCATGAGCCATGCACAAATTGAATGCTGTGAAGATCTAGGCCTGTTAATGTTATTAACTTATTAGTTCCTTTGAAGAGGAATTCGGTCGAAATTTAGGAACGAAATCATACTTGTAGTTCTTTAAATTCGAAAATGGTTCTTGTTTCTTTTTTCAGCAAAAAGGAAGTACTCTAACGTTACTACAAGACTACGGTAAGCCTAAGTACGACATGTAACTTGTAAGATAAGAACAAATTCGGCGTTCAAGTTATCAAATATCTAACGTTATAGGCTAAACTTCGTTGACTTTGTAAGTAAGGCCTAACAACATAATATGTCCATATATCTCGTAAGAATTGATTTAAAAACTGTGGTTTTGACACCAAATTAGGCTTCCAGAATATAAAAAAAACAGTTCTTTTTTAGTGAATTATATACGGTTTTCGATAAGTCAAAAGCTTTTTAGAGGCAAAATTTTGCCTTGGATCAATCACCGAGAATCTAGTTTATTTGTTTACGTTTTCTACTGACGTGCTGCGTTGTACGATTTGGTTGTTTGCGCTGTACTTTGCCTACCAAAATTTGGTTTGTTTACAAATTAGCCTCCGGACTGATTACGTCAATTTACGTTTGGTGGATTAGGTGGATTAGGTTTATTACGTGCGTACAAGCTTATAAAAGAAATACGCGCGCGTATTTTTTTTTTTACAATTTTCCATGCAGCTGATTGATTGGTTAGTAAAAAGTAAAATTCCCCGTCATTTGATTGATTAAAGTACCCTGATGTTTCACGTTTGGCTAAACTCAGTTTGAAAAGGTCTATAGCGTATACAATAGTCAGATATTATCTGTCTAATATCGCATCCGCTTATGAGTCATACAACGTATACGTGTGAGGGATGGAGTGCGTGTGGTCTCTTGAATGAAGAGGTTATGCTTGGGGTTTTCCAGTAAAGATAAACTTGAAGTTAGCTTACGTGTCTGAAAACAGCTAAAACCTTTTTGTATGTGGACATAGCTGCTTACAAAATTTAAGGCAGATTTGCTGCACATCAGATCAAATTCCAGTTCTTTGGCTGTGCTGAGGCAGAAATTTACTTACTGGGGGACCAGGGAGAATCCTCACCGAAGCTTTGCTAAATAGGAAGAAATGTATAGGCATATTGTGTGCTGGTGAGGGGGAATGGGGGTGGGGATATAATGTATAATTCCCAGCACGGGCCGGCAGGCTAACGAGGGGGAATTATAGCCTGGTTATTTGAAGTTCTATGGATATATCCTTTTCATAGAGAACTTATTCAAGCGTTTTGAGCCATAAGAATGAGAAAATTACCCACTATAGAACAGAAAGAAAAGTATTTTTTTTTTCTGAAAAATGTTGACCAAGATAATTGATTGGTTTATACTTCAGCCATGTCAAACATGTAGGCATATATCATATCGAAAAGTGTAACACACAAAGCGATCATTTGCCGTTCAAACAAATTTAGGATGTTTCATTCAAAACGTGGGGAATTTCTTTTGACTTAAAATCAACTTAGGAAAGTTACTGCGAGTTATATTTATTCATGTCCGTTTTGTTCATTAATAATCGTGATTCTTTGAATTTTGCAAATAAATAACAATTGATATATATTCAGTGAGCTTGAATCGGATGTTGTAATGTTTACACATTCTCCAGGAATTTCTTAAACCCTATTTTTATAATAAACGATTCTTTATAATTTGAAAATGTTACAGCAATCTCTATCATTAAGTAAAGAAATTTTCAATATTATAATAACTTATTTTTGAAATATTTATATACGATGATGCTCCTGATATATTTATTAAGCTATGACTGAAGTTAAAATCATAAATTCGCTGAAGACATCATCAAAATATACGAAGAATGTCAGTACTTAATATTTAGTCTTGTTGTTAGAATGTAGATGACGTCATCAAAAACAAAGGCTTAAGTTAAGACTTGAAGATAAATACGGTTCTTTCGAGGGGATATTTACGACGCAACAAACATTCAGTCAAAGTAATAGTTGTGAAGTTGGACAGGCGGTACATCGAAGTTACGAACATCAGTTCAGCTGGTGTGATCATTTTCGGGGAACTTAAATAAAACACGCCTTGTTTGTGACGTCACCGTGGAACTTTGATGCACTCTAATTGAAAATGATGGCAAAGCTGGTTCATAAATACAGCATTTACGACGAAACAACAATTAATATAAACAAGCACCCAAGTTTATTGGATATAAAACAAATCTTTGAACCAGAAAATTCTTTAGCTGAAATGAACAAATAAAATTTAAATGTATTAATATATCGTTAAGTACCTTTTGTTTCAGTTATTCATACAGTGTAGAGAGGGAGGGGCTCGGGAAGCAAATGACCTCTACTTTCCATGTGCGTTTACCTTCAGACCGATTGGGTGCATATAACTAATATCCTGGGCAAGCTTATTTTAACCAAGAGGAAAATTGAGGTACTCACGGTCCCGGAGTCCATAATAGCCGTTTCGGGTTTGGACGGACCAAAGGGAATTAGTTAACCCCAAGCTTACGGACAGGGAATCCTACCTCCAGACTCTATATAAGTAATTTGAAAATAGATTTCTCAGTTTGTCGGTGAATCATAGAAGACGTGGTGGTAGGCCTATAAATTGTTTATATAATAACCAGAAAACTAAAATGTTTAGTGGTTCCGATGCATGGTTGATTTTCAAGAGGCTGGCAGTGCATATCATGAAATATGCTAAATAACATATATTCATAAGCCATGCCCGCCATGCATATCAATCAAGTGAAAACTTGACAACATTATAAATATGATGCAAAGCATGCATACGGTTTCACATTTATCACTGTTTGAAGAATTCTACATAATGCCCCACCTACATGATAGCGCTACCAACACAATACGTCACATTACGGATCCGTAACTCATCTGTGTATACAACATATGGTATGTACGATGTGTTTACAAGTTGGGTATTTTTTTTTATATTCTTTTTTTGAGCATTTTCACATCACTGGGAGGGAGAAAACTGTCCCTGGTAAGATTGCACTTTCCCGGACTTCATAAAATTGACAAAATGAAGGTAAAATTTTGAAATTTCTGTTAGATTATTGGAAATTTCTGTTAAATTATTAAAAATTTGAGTAAATTTATTGGAAATTTGTATAGAATTATGGAAAATTCCTAAACATTGAAAAAATACCCGAAAATGAAAGAAATTGAAGAAAATTTCCCTGGGCCCATTTAAATCGAAGAAAATTTCCCGAAAATTAGAAAAATTTGGGCGATATCTAATCTTTTATATTCATTTTTTTACAGTTTCCGAATATGTACTGATATACTGGCATTAACATTTTACTTAATTTCGCCAGGGGCAAAAGTTTCCCCCTGACCCCCACTGAATACGCCACTGGAAGTTTAGCTGTTTAGTGTGTATAGATGTGAAAGATTCAATGTCTTTGTCTATACCCTGGATAATAAAATACAACAGCGCCCATACATCATATCATATTTGCAAATTCGAAAAACAGCTATAACAAAATTTCCAATGTTTTACATTTTATTAAAAAAACTCCTCGCTCTTACAAAATTTCATGTACAAAAAAAATATAAAAAAATCATGCGGACACTGCAAAATGATAATGCTCCGCAACAGCGTATCTGCTTCTATTAACTTACAAGAAAGGTATCAAACAAGAATCATTTACATAAATCTTTATACACTACATCTTCTACTCAGAATTGCATTATTTTCCCGGCTATGCTAAGTACTCAGTACTTATGGAGGGTCACAATTGTTACTGCACTGAGCCCGACACATTAATAAACTAAGAAAGAAATCAATAAGAAGAAGATAATATCTATTCAGAATGAAAAGAAAGAATAAAATTTAAAAAAGATGGTGAATAAAAATACTATTTATTACGGCGCTCTTAAGTATTTAGGCATGTAAAGTGTGTCTTTTATTTTCTACAATCAGACCGTAAGTCACGGAGTTATTGTATACACTATGAAATGACAAAAAATCTGATATGTGTATGACGTAAGGTATCCCCCTAATTGCCTATTTCAAATACGCCCTAAAAAGTGTATCTGTTAATAGTAGAAAGATCCCATACAGCCTGTTAACAGCACTGTACTGCGTCCGTCACCAGTCCGGTCCACGCTCCCGATCGGGAGATGTCCTGATTGGGAGATCGAGACATGCGCAGCCGTTATTTTTTTATTTTTTTTGCTTTTCAAATTCTGTTATTCTAAAGTTATATACTTTGAAATGATGTTGAAATTGATATCTATGGAACTTTCTTTGCATAATTTGAATTTCAAAATCTGATCTTCAGAAACTATTCCAATGAATTTTTAAAGATTGCTTTAAAGTTCCCTGGTGAAAGTCAAATTTGCGATGGTGAAAATGGAGAAAATAATTGTTGCACCAATAAAATTAGAATATTTCGGACGCTTTTTTTCTCCAAACTTTGGCTTAAACCTATTTTACCATTATGTATTTCTTTACAGAGTAAGTTAATTTGGAAAGATGCATTGTGGGCTTTAATGACAAAAAGTATGATCTTCCGATTGGGAGTTCTCCCGATTGGGAGATCTCCTGTTTGGGAGATCTTCCGTTTGGGATATAAAGTATGATCTTCCGATTGGGAGTTCTTCCGATTGGGAGATCTCCCGTTTGGGAGATCTTCCGTTTGGGATATATCCCGATTGGGAGATATTCTGATTGGGAGATCTCCCGGTTAGAATATATCCCGATTGGGAGATTTCCTGATTGGGAGATATCCCGATTGGAAAATATCCCGATTGGGAGATATCCCGATTGGGAGATATCCTGATTAGGATATTTCCGATTGGTAGATCTTTCGATTGGGAGATCCTTCGATCGGGAGATTTCCCGATCGGAAGATTTCCCGATCGGGAGATTTCCTGATCGGGAGATCTCCCGATCGGGAGATTTCCCGATCGGAGATCTCCCGATCGGAGATCTCCCGATCGGGAGATCTCCCGATCGGGAGCACGGACCGGACTGGTCACTCAGATGACTGACTGTGATTTTAATTTATAATCATTAAATCAGAATATATCGTTATATAAGCAGAAATAGGTTGCCATGCACATTTGGTTATGCTTTTGCTCGCTTATCCGGAAATGTTGTGTCTACAGTGTTTTTCTTATACTGACAACTCAAAGTCACAAGTTAAATTGTGAATCAACCATTGCGCTCAGTTTGGAATCTCGAATAACAATTCCTTAAAAATTCCCGTCTCTTGTTTCGTTTTGTTATTGACAGATGATAAACGGGTAAAAAGATGAATATAAAAAGGAAACTGAAATGGATACAAGAATTCAAATAAATTAAGAAGTAACAAATAAGTAAATATACATTAAGAACGACGACCAAAATGAGGGCGCTAATTAAGAACAGTAAGTACATTAGAATTTTGAGACCTGCTGTCTGGTGAAAACTGAATCAGTTGAATACAACTCTACCATGCTTAGCTCTAAATACAATTTCTCTGTGGAAGACAGTCATCTAAGTGCACTTATTAACAAATTTATATAAAAATGTTAGAAAAATAAGTTAAACTAATTATATTACACTAAATTTGGATAAAAATAGGAATAAGATTAAAGATGTAAACCTTCGAGTTGCTTAAAAAGGAATGGTACATGAAATGCTTCCTAATTTACATTATTTCACTGCACCACTAAGTGATTGCATTTTCTTAGAATTCAGAAATCGATTTTTAAAATGACCTTAATGCCTTTGTATTCATTTAAAGGAGCACTCGTTAAAACGCCAAGGCGTATTATTTTAGAGTCTTTATAATATTATTATATACTTTTCTTTCATGTGATGGTACTGATAACCTTTAAGCAGGTAACATGAATGTTCAAAATCAAACGTGATAATTTAAAAACTTTTAATTTTTCAACGACACGAGTATTATAGTGAAACCCATTATTTCAAAATTCCCATCAATTATAACGAAAACACGCCCTTACTTTTCGACCGCCGCGTTTGCATCCTACATTCTAAACGGGTAAATGTTTTTGTTTAATTTATGGCGAATTGACCAATGGACGCCAAGGAAAAATTTAACTAGAATTACACTAAAGCGCAGGGTTGTGAAAATAAAACAACAGGGTATTGAATTATTCAATTTAATCCCTGAAACCCCACTGAATTAAAGAAATGTTTATAATAAAAAAGAATAATTCGAATTTGGTCACATTTTGCATCTCTCTGCCGTAGCTGTGTACAGAGTAAAAACTTCCATCCCGTATCGCAATCGAATATTGAGATAATACGAGCGTGTGTTCCTCATGTTAACTGGATTACATATAAACTAGCGTTAGATTAGAAGTTGTTAATTAGATGTAAACAAATGATGTTTTCATTAAACCTCAGCTGTTCTGTTGTTGATTAGATTGGAATACATGACTTTATAGCACCACATACATTTCTTAAACGCTATCAATATTTGACGAAATGGAAACGCCTGTAAATTCTGTTAAATATTGTTAAATGCTCGAAAATAGAATAGAACAAAAAAAGGGGGGTATCACTTTAAGGATGATCCACAAATTGGTGGCACCCAGCCGAATATTGTTCCGCAGGGTGACGAACAATACTGTTGCTCTGAGCAAGAGAAGTTATTGGACAGCGTGCGTTACTTGTCCTTTTTTGGGATAAATATACCCATTTTGCCATACCACCCAACTCATAACAACCATTATCAATATACTAAAAATCTGCTTTATACCTACAATAAGGCTTAAAAGGAAATCTCTTCACAAGAAAGCACTAGTAAATCTGCTACATACCAGCGACATCACTTCCGCTACAGTTTTTGATTGGCTTGTCAGAATTTGTGTAATATGATCTGCCAATCAAAATATTGATTTGTATTGCATAATTTTCTCTACATTAACACGAGAACTGGCCTTTAAAGATTTAAGTACATTACTGTTACACTAAATCATCCGGATAAAAGCACTTTGGGTTGTTTTACCAAATTCTTTGACGGTAAACAAATACAAGAAATTACAAAATACTCAAATTATTGCTTAAAATTGCATCCGTTTCACATCCTGTTTCACAATGAAACAGTTCAATATACATTGCCATCAGTGTTGCATTACCGAATCCTATTGCACGAAGATTCCGTGTGTTTATAGAGGTAGCTTTTCAGGGCAAACGCCTTGAGACATTTTGGACAGGAATAAGGCTTGACGGTGGAATGAGTTTGAACGTGAGCTCTCAGGTTCGATTTGTCAGCGAAGGCTTTTCCACACTGTTGACAACTAAAGGGCTTCTCTCCTGTGTGCGTCCGAATGTGTCCTTGCAGAAGCCAAGGTCTGCTGAAGCACTTTCCGCAGATGTGACATTTGCAATTCTGCTTGTGAGTTCTGTCAAAGAAAAAGAAAATAACTTGATAAGACATGTGCAATAATAATATCATGGTAAGGCACTGTGGGAGCTAATTTTTCCCAAACAGTATGTAATTGCACTTATTTGAGTTAAGTTCTGAAGTTACGGTTAGGGTCCAGAATTTAAGCCAATTAGAGGATATTTGTGCCATTGTCTATTCTGTTTGGGCAAAATTTCGAGGGCGGGGGACTTCCCTTTGCACAACAATTCTTTTATTTGACTGCCGCTGTCACCCTAACGTAGGTAAGCTATAGTAAGTGTTCCTAGTTATTTTCACAAGCTCTGAAGTTTCAAACGTCAAAAGAGATAATCATGACGCATTGTACACAAACGAAGCTAATATGTAGGGAGATAAGTACGAATGATGGTGCAATTCCCTACCCCTCCCGACCGTTTTATTACATTTTGGCTTTAAGTCGTTCGTGACATGATCTTAGTCCAAGAAGTGTTCAAGGATGATTCGGGCACAGCGATATGTTTTTATCAGCCAAATATTATTCGCTACTGGCAATTGTCCTTTTTATATTTTCTTGCCGTTTGACATCATTTAATTTGACAAAAATGTCATATATTTATTGGCAAGCTCTACTTTTTATTTCATTCCACATTATTGGCATGATTGGAAGAAGAGAGGAACATTCCTCGTGTCGGAATTCAGACAGAAATGAGAAATGTTATACGTATTTGATTTGAAGCACAATTGGTCACCTAGTCGAACAATTAGTGATGCAGTGATGAAAGTTTGTGGTTTTTCGAAAAGTGCGGCCGCGAAAAGCGGATTTTTTTATATTTTTTTTATCATGATTGGGAAAAGTCGAAAAATATTAAATATGATCATGTTTCACCCCTTGAAAAAAAGGCTAATGACGTCATGAATTAAGATACTGAGATGTAAATAATAGTTAAATTAGTCATCATCATGTAAACATATGTGTATATAGCTGAACATACCTTATATGCATGCTTAAGGCTGGCATAGAAACGTACACTTTGTCACAGTGGGGACATTTCTTGGCTTTTTGGTCAGTCACACTTCTATGGATTTGACGATGTCTTGCCAGATTGCTGGAGGTACTGTAACACTTCCCACACTCTGGACACTGGTGATCTTTTGATAAACCATTTTGGTCATTTATAAGCCCATCTTCTTTAGAATGAATGTCAACAGCATTTTGCACATTTGGTATCTTTATGGCATCATTTGGTTTCTGGGGCGCCCTCGACATATGTCTGACTGACTGCATGGTTGCTTTAAGAGATGGATCTGCGAGCGCTTTTTCAAAGAAATAATGTTTTAGCGGAATCATGGGAACAGACGCCCTTAATGGAGAAGCGGGGGCGTGAGAACTTTCTTCGCCAGATGGAACAGCACCCTCTTTTGGGCTTGACGCACCGTCACGACCTGCAAATTTCTCACGTGATAGATCCAATGCCTCGTCTGATGGTTTTCGTTTCTCATCAGATTCTACATGTCGTCCATACTCATCATCATCAAACGGCTGGGTTGTAGTTCTACCAACATTTGAAGCCAAGTCCGAAAGTAAATGCAGACCGTGTTCCGGTGGAACAGACCCTAATGCTCGACCGTATCCTCCCATTAGGGATAACAATGGGATTCCTGGCTCTGAGTGAACATTAACGGTTGGGAAGTAAAGAAACTCAAGTCCGTACCCTGTTTGAATGTTTTGGTCAAGTTTGTGAGATTTTTTCTGCATCCATAATGAAAACGGGTAGATTTGATGTTCAGGAGTCTGGTTGAAATGATGGTGATATCTCGGCGAGGACGGCGGTGGAGGTGTCACGACCGGTGTCCTTCCATGAGGAGACCAACAATAGGGTGTATCTGGAGATCAAAGAGAAGAAAATTAGAGTCTTCGATGTGTACTTAAACTACGCCCTAACACTTTGATATATCCCTTTTTGGACTTTTCAGGATTTGTGCTTGACAATTTAACAGTTTAATGAGGATATAAAAACGAGTGAAAAGTTTTTGTTTGTTTTTTTCCCTCGAAACTCTATTTTATTTAAATCTCTTGCTATGTCTTTGATAGGAAAAAGACTGACGTGAGGCATGACATAATCCCGTTTACTATGTGGGGCAGTAATGTAATACTGCCCCTTATATTTTATCCATTTTCCCAGAAAACAAACAAAAACAAAACTTTCACTGTGTCACTCTTGAAATAAGAATTAATTAAAAAATATAAAATAAAAACAACCCCTTAAGTCTTGGTTAAATGCAGAAATTGTAATGGAAATGAGCGTATATGAAAGTGTCTGCATAGATAGACTAGACTTCAAGTTGAGAAACAGTTACCTCCAACAAATTTGTTAAAGATATAAATTCATTTACATTAATGGACTCAAACGTAAACACAAACAAACATTACTGGACTAAGGTTCTTCTGTATTGTCTTCAAGATTGTGCCTATTCAGTAACCCTTTGTCCTTTTTCATATAAAATATGGACATTCTTGGCTACCATACAACTGGATGACTGGTGATTTGTTCATTTAGTTGACTCATCAATCACCTTTATAGGTTTGTTCCTCTATCAGTCTATTATTGCACACTTAGAGTGAAGGGGTAACGGATGAGCGCCAAATCGTATTGTGACGTGTCTGTGCTGGTTTTTGTGCACGGTTGCTACATTAGCTGAAGAAATTTCTTCACAAATTTCTTTTTAAATAAATATGATTAAGTCAACTTAACCAAAATAGAATGTCAATTCGGGCATGAGCATACAATTATATCAACTAGCTGAACGATCAAAGCAACAAGTATAAGTGACAAAATTATGAATTAAAACAATTAACGATATTGAAAAGTAGATTAAGCTGCAGACACTCACAATGATGTAGGCTAGACCTACAGATGCGTGCCTTGAAAAATGTCAGACGTTAAAATCTTAACCTTTCAGCTGTTCAGAGTCGAAATTGCCAGTTTATTTCTAAAATATATTATACTTAATCGTAAATATAATATTTATGTTATCGATTTCATAATTCATATGTCATAAACGCTTCAACAGGTCTCAAATACCTTTAACCTTTGATAAACACAGCTGCATAGCTTTTAACTTTCAGTTTCAACTTTTTCATTGTTACAGAGATTTACATGTGAAGTCTCTTTTCATTCATAATTTTGTGACATTTTCATTCATTCATTTTTGTGTGTGTGTGTGTATATTTCCGATAAATCCAAGAAAGTAATCTGAATCCACGCGGTGCAGCTGCGATAAAACCCTTTACAGGTCAAACAGTCAACGACGCACATGGATAGTTCATTCATTAGCCTTTTGTATATCTCTCTATTCATGGTGTATGCCACAACTCTCGCGACGAGCACGCGCGACTTCCATATTTGGACATAAGGTCCGCTCCCCGAGTGAGACATCGCTACGGCGAAGACGATCTCGGATCGTAATCTTCCACTTTGGACGAGCTTATATACTGATCATTTAAGATTTTGTTTTTGCTATTATATTTGGGTTAACAAGAATAAACCAACATATCGCTTCAATCAAATTCCACGCATTCTGAATGGGGACGGGATATGTAATGAAAATTTAGGTTTTTTTTTATGATTAACGTTTAGTCGTCATGATGAAGATAAATTGGAAATGGCGATGCATCTTTAAGACGGGATGAAGGAAAAATGTGTTAATAGAGGCCGTTTTCTCCGTTCGTGTGCATTTCATCAGAGTGGTATTTATTTGTGTTATTGAATGGGTTTAAAGGGACTGATAATTTATAAAAGAAAACAGAAAAGGGAACGATGGACACGAGCGTGGGTTTTATTATCTTAATGTCAGCTGATGGATGATAACAAGGTTGTTACCTGGTTATGGTCAATGCGTGTTTAAAACAATTACGACCGGTTGTAGATAGGAGTCGCGGCAGGTCCAAGTTACGGTCAATGGATGTTTGAAACAAGTACGACCGGATTGTAGAATAGGGGTCGCAGCAGGTCCAGCTTGTTAAATGGGTTTTATTGTCTGAAAAACAGAAATTATAAGAAGCAAAAGGGAGCTTCGCTTTAATATTCAAACTCAGGGGTCCAAACTGAAAATGATCCTCAAACGTGGGGCTCAAACTTGCCCTTGAAAACAACATTTTTCATTCGAGGGTGTACCCGAATTCCCCCACCCCCCGCGTTTCCTCTCTGTATATTACAATTGTTCTTGTCGCTGCTGTCTGCATGCATATTCATCTTGCTTTAAGAGACGAAAGACCACAGCACCTTAACGTGAACCTGATAAGGATAAGGGTATCTGCATTAGGCCTGTATGTAAGTTTAATATGTTAATTGTATAATATATTGCAGAAGTTATGGCTTAAGACTTTGCTTCCGAAGGCCGAATGGGGTATTTTCGGGCATGACGTCATTAAAGCCAAGCCAACAGTTGCGGGAAAACAAGTTGGTTAGGGTAATTATAATAACAACCCACTATTGGAAACATACGAGCAAGTATTGTATAAGTGTTAAAATGTATTTTGCATCCTATCTGATTTAAGTAACTTTTCCAGATATTTCTTGTATTGTTTAAACAAAATGTGAGCTTTTTTTTTCTAATTTTTTTTGTTTTTATTAAAATGACCGTATTTTTTCAACTTTCACTTGCCACATACCTGTTATTCAAATATGGACAAAAAAACTTGAGAAGGAACTACGTCAAAACCGCACGCCGATTTGCAAAAATTTAGTTACAGTTTTCAGCGTCTTGAAGATTTTTTAATACTGATCAGCTGATTGCTATACAATATGTTGTAAACATTGACTGAGCATTGACCTTGCATATTTTGATAACCTTTTCACGAGGTAATGAAATAAACTAACGACATATGTTATATTATACCTCTTAGGAAAAATTAAATCCTCGTCTTTAAAGTGCGTATATGTATAAATCTAATACCTCTTGTTTTCTTGTCTCGCCCGCCCATCACCTAACGTTGTGTGCCTACAAGCAACGAGCAGGTAGCCCCGAAAACCCTCGACCATATTTGGACAACAACCACAAGACCTCTCGCGTGCCAGCTTGTAACTCTACACCACCAGGCGTGTGTCTGTTGTCAAAAAATGATAGACGACTTCGTCAAATGACACAACTTAAATCCCGCTGGTGTTTAAGGTTATCAGTTAAACCCTTTAGTTAAGATTCATTTTACTATGCCCATGTATATGTTTTTAACGATTTGTGATGAGATTTCTTCCCTAGGGTAAAATGGAACGATCTATAGGTTATGATGACCCTATATGGCTTATATTCAACCAGGGAATTTTAGTGAATGCTCTCCTGCACGCTTAACATTATTTTCAGTCTTTATCAGTTCATCTTTAGAAACTAATGAAAGCCGCATTTAAGATGATTTGTTGTAGCGACCGCCGACTGACATGAAGAGTTGGCATTTCCTCTGTTAGTATTTTGTCGTCTGCTGCAGGTCTGAGGGGAACGCCTGTAAGATTTACGATTCTCAGGTTGTTATTATTCTTTTTTATCTTTCATAGCCTACGCCACATCAGGCACTTGAAAAACAATGAAATGATGTCTAAGATGTGGCAGATACCGTACGTGTGTAAGGTATACACATATTTTCTAAGATAAATATACCTTTTGTTTTAAACGAAAATTGAATTTGCGACGCTCATCTAGAATACACTGACATATATGTTTTCCATATTTATTTTGTTTAAGGTATTAAACGTAACCCACAAACTATATCATTAGGAATATCTTCAAATTTTGTAAAAGTAATTGTAGTTTTCAAGTCACGGGCTATCAATTTCTAATATATCTTAAGAAATATTCTTGACATAAAAATGCGAATATTTATCTATTTATGATTATTTGAAAATCAAGAAAGCAACTCAAGGCGTTTAAACTTTGAAATTCTAAACATTCTAGAATTAGAATCTTATTAATTAAAAATCTTATTGGGACATTACGGCCCAGGGTCCAAACTAAGCTAGTTTGTATATTCAATCTGGATTTTTTGTTGGATTCGTAAGAAAATGAAATACTGTTCAACTTATAACATTTTACAGTTAGACATAGAACTAACTTCTTGCCGAATTAGGCTTTAAAAGTTAAATGGTTGTTATCGAAATGGTTTACTTTTTTTTTTATTAAGCAATGAAACAAATTTCACACCGGAGATTTTTTGTGAATTTTTCAAATATTCATGACCTGTTTTGGCTCCCAAAATTATAAAATGGTGAAGAATCTTAGATAACTACTTGGTATAAATATTGGTTGGAGAATTTTGTAGCTCTCGACGAGGGTCAACAAATTTGCTGAATATTTGTGAGTCTCTGGAAAATTGCGAGCTCACGTTTCGGTCTATAGTTCTAGTGCCTCTAGATCTTTAATTAGAGAGAAATGATGAAATCGTGGAAATACATTCAAAGGCCATGTTAGCGTTGAGGTCAATATAAAATTCATAAGTTTAATGAACGACGAACGTTTCAGATTTGTCAAAAACTGTACACAACAAGCCAATCAATGACGGTCACGGAAGTGATATCAGAAATCGAGTGGTGCATTTCAAACACATAGACATGAGATTTCTCTTAATTAATTAATTTCAATGCGATGTCATTTCCATTAACATCACAATTTAAACTATTAAATTTCCTCCCAGATCTTTATGCGTTTTTTCATTCGAGGGAAGTACCATCTGACCATGCCCTTTAGACAAACAGAGTTGTCTCCCAGGCGTTTTATATGTAGGGGGAGTGATATGTTTGCAAGAAAAAGGACATCTCCATGGTAAGACAATAATGGCTTACCGTGAAATCAAGCAAACAGTGATGGTGTTTTTTCCCCACTTCTAATCGATTTTTTGTCCCAAACATCTGTATATACAGGTACCGTATACCATCCATTTGTTTAATCAAAAATGAATTTCAAAACGAAAAAAAAGGCAGTAAAATATATTTTTGCTAAAGTTGATATTGTTTTTAAATTCCTGAACAGAATATATGACTTTGCAATAGGGGATGGTTTTGGGTACTACTTTCACAATTTTATTTCTCTTTGTTCTCTACAGTTGGACAACTAAACTCTTAATAAGGCCCACCTTCCTAAATCTAACAACTAATTTTTTCTTAATATTCCAGTGAAATTTAAGTGGTAGACCGGAAAATAGACCCACATCATGCACGAATATTTAGTTTTAACCAGTTAATGCGATTTATGAATATTCATGTTTTAACCACTTAATGCGATTTCTGATTTAAAATATCGGTTGCAAAACTGAACAAAAGACCAATGCCCTTTGTCCCAATTCATAAGGTTGTTTAATATTGAACAGTTGAAAGTAGGTAATCAAATACATCAAACAGGTTTTCATTTCGATTTTTAAAATTAACACGAATTTATGCCCCATATCGAGCTATTTATTTGTTAATATCGTTAGCATGTAATAAAACTGAAAACCCAATTGGTTTAAGAGCGACAAAGCCAGATTTTTCTAAACAGAAACTAAAATTACGACCATTATGAAATGAAGAAATAAAGTGTTCAGATAATTTTACAATTTTTTTATGACAAAATGTTGAGCACAGCGTGAGAAATGATACTTTCTAAAAGGTACCCACCAGCATGAGGTTGAGAACGATTTTGCTTTTTTCTTTTGATTTTGTTCATTTCACTCGCAAAATATACCCGGCTGTGTTTGAAATGTCACCAAATAGGGTGTAATTTCTCCCCTCAGTGGCGTTTTAACGAGCTTTGCTTTGCGGATAATGAGAGCGTAACAACACAAAGAACTTAAGCTGAGTAAATCAATAGCGTTGGGGAGATGAAACTAAATACATGAAGTCGACATTTTTTCAGTTAGTTTTTATATTCGTATTGTTCTTGGAGTCAGGTGGGTTTCTTATATGTGTTTCTTTAGCAAGTGGTTAAACAGACGATATCAAAAGACTTCTCATGTAATGACGAGGTCACGAGAAATCGTACAAAACAAAGAGGAAAATCTATAGTGTGTGCCTTTAAGTCATTTTAAGGTGAATCTAAGAAGAATTATATTCAAACAATCCCGTTGAAAATCCTCAATAAATTGTGATGAAAATTCTTTTGTTGTATTTAGCGCAATGTAGCCTACATCACTGTTGGCGAAAGCTTTACTTATGAAAACGGCAGTGAAAGTAAAGAAGGGAGTTCCAGTTGGTAATGGCTGAGACACCAAAGTGATATATGATTAACAAGGGCGCTAAAATAATCTTAAAGCAACATAATGTTCTAATATAATATCAATATAATGAAATATTTAGTTTTGTAGTTTTCACAACTTGTTGTTTTCTTCAGCTAAAATAATTTACACCTTTCATTTCACAATACTCAAATAATGACATAGCTGAGCACAATTACCAAAGAAGGGGGAGGTGGTGGGGAGGGGGTGGGGGGGGGAAGGGACAACAACGCCTAGAACCTCACAAAAAAATGTTTTTAGAAAATGTTACAATGCATGCACTAACTATCAGACTTTAAAAGAAATGAACAACTTTACAAAGTTTTGGCTATTTGAGGTAACAAATAAGTCCTCCCGAATTGAACTTAAAATCATAAGAAAGGACAGCTCCCACAATCTGAGTAAAGTGGTCACGTCCAACTTTGTCTCAGGACAATGCAAGCAAGAATGTTGTGGTGTCTCGTTTTGGTGAGTAAATATCTTAATCATA
>JAIGNY010002085.1:630000-635000 GCA_020152595.1 Chiridota heheva
TGATGATTGATGATGATGATTATAATTATTGTTATTATTATCATTATTATGGTTTTTATTATTATTTTTATTTTATTATTATTAATATTATTATTATTATTATTATTATTATTATTATTATTATTATTATTATTATTATTATTATTATTATTATTATTATCATTATTATTATCATTATTATTATCAATATTATTATTATTACAAGTTGTGATAGTGTGATTACTCTAATAAAATCAACATTTGGCCCTGCGGTCCTAGGTATAACTGTGTTGCCTAATCTTATGCGCAGGGACATATGTAGGAAGAGACAGGGTCTGAGCATAGCTTAAGAGAATGGGGAGTTACAACCAACAGAAAAAGGTTTCAAAGGAAAATTTGACTAATTTGACTATTTCGTCGTGAAAAACATGGTATGTGAAGAGAAATGGTATGAAAATTAAATTAGAATAGTTTGAAAATGATTTGGAAACTTAGTTGTTTCTTATATTCATGGCCTTACGAGACGGGAGGGAAACAAGGGGAGGGGGAGGGGTACTGATATAAGTCCGGCAGAGGTGTGAAATATCGAATGTACTATCTAAATTATAGATATTTCTGAATCATACCTTATACTCGGCTATAAATATCAGAATCATTTCCCGACTCGACATGATGCTGACAACATCATACTTGGGGCCCCGACGAGAGAGATGTAAAATGCCGGGTCACACACGGGTGCACTATTTAGATTAGATAATGATTAGGGGCGGAGCCAGGATAAAATGTCAAGGGGGCCCAGGCCAAACCAAACCAGAGATGACGTGATAACGTGTTTTATGAGCAGTTTTGTCATCAGGGTGCATATAGCCGTACGGAACCATCTTACTCGAGAGGAAGGGGGAAGGGGGAGGGTTGGGGACATTGGCTTTTTGCTCGACTTAAAAACCTATTATAAAGGAAAAATCGTAATGAATCTGTGAAAAAATAATTGGCTGGGGAAGGGGGGTAGCTCACAAAAAATAGCCTTCATTTCCGGGTAATTTCCTTCCTTTTCGGCTGTTTTTTCCAATTGGAAAATTTACTTAATTTCAGGGCAATTTCGGGAAATTTTCATGCTGTTTTTTTTTTTTTATTTTCCCAAATTTTTTGGCCAACTTTTTGAAAATTGTCCTTAATATTCAGGAGCTCTTCTTAATTTCCGGACAATTTTTTCCGATTTACGGACAATATTCTTCATTTTTGGAAAATTTCCTTTACTTTTCGTGCAGATTTTTTTATTTGGGGAAAATTTAGTGTATTTTTGACTAATTTTCGGGAACCTAAATTAATTTCTAGCTAATTTTCTTCCATTTTCAGGATATTTTCCTCAATTTTCAAGAGCTCTAAATAATTTCCAGGCAAAGTTTTTCGATTTTTGGAAACTTCTTAATTTCCAGGCAATTTCTGGAAAATTTCGGGAGATCTTATAATTTTCGCGAATTTTTGGCCAATTTTTTTTGAAAATTATTCTCAAAAATCGGGAGCTTTTCTTAATTTTCGGGCAATTTTCTTCAATTTTCGGAAAATTGCCTTTATTTTCGGGAAATTTCCCTCACTTTTCGTGCAGGTTTTTCCGGCGATTTGGGGGAAATTTAGTGTATTTTTGAGCTAATTTTTGGAAACTTAATTAATTTACACGCAATTTTTGGGCATTTCCAGGCAGTTTTTCGATTTGGATGAAATTTCTTTTATTTATCGGGAAATATAGCCGAATTGGGCATGATTCCGACAAATCACTGATTAAAAAATTACATCATTTTGGTCTCTGCCTGACAATATAAAATCGGTGACCAAGTATTGTATAGCATTACATTGTCAACATCATGCCGAGTCGGCAGGGTATTCATGATCCAGACATCTAGCCGAGTCGGGCCTACAGGGGGCTGCCTTCCCCCTCCCCAAGTCCTCTGCCTTATACGTCCATGAGGGTGCAGAGTCTTGGGAAGTGGGGAGCAGGGGGAAAGGTACTCCATAAACAGATAAAAGGATTTCACATTCCCCGCCGCATGCTTTCTTTCGACTGTGAAGGAAAATTTGGTAAAATCAGTGGAAATTTCAGTAATATTTGGCAATATTTCCAGATAATCATAAATAAAATTGACCATATTTTCCGATTAAGAAAGAAATTTCCCGAAATGAAGAAAATTGCACGAGAATGATATTTTCAGGAAAGAATGTGATTGAAACAATATACCTTAACAACTTATTTCGGTAGAGCATAGTGCCCCCCCCCCCTTCCCCCTCCCCCTTCCCCACACACACACACACTAGCATCCCTAAAAATCTTATCTATCTTATTTGAAAATTCAGTGTCGAACTTGCGCCGGAAATGAACCGACAAAATGCTCAAATTTTGCAGTCAATAATCGCAGACTGGTAGATTAGTATTCGGAAATGTCCAAATAAGGAAAACCATTGAATAAGAGAATGATTGATTTTGTCCCCTGGAAAAGGATATAGCGATGAAGAAAATGTGTTCCATATGCAGGGTTGAGTATGGAGCATAAGTGATGGGCAGATGGGTGGGCATAAAATTCAATGAATCTAAATTAAGTTTTCAATGTTCTTGTTTGGTGAGGGCCAGAACATGGCGCTACAATTGTATTCATTTGAGAGCCAAATGAAAGCTTAGATTCGGTCGAAATTTACAAAGATTTCATTTTCTAAGGCCAAATAGACTATTAAATTCAGACGAAATTCACAAACTTAAGAAAATATGTTGTGATTATAAACCAAGTAAAGGATTCAAAATACCTGATTGGGGCCCAGGAGCAACGCCCCGGAAGCGCTATGATTTTAATTATTAAAGCCAAATAAAATCTTAGATACGGGCAAACAAATCATGTTTCCACCCCTCCCCCACTTCCCCCACCCACCTCCCCCACCCTCACCTCCCCCACCCACACCTCCCCCACCTCCTGGCTGCAAAGTAAAGAAGAAAAGGAAAAGAGAACTTTTATGACCGATAAAGGTTTATACATTTTCAGGTGAAGTTAGAGGGCATGGGAAGGGGAATGGGAAGGGAAAGGGGAGGGAAGGTGGAAGGGAAGGAGAGGACATTAAAATTGTCACTTAAGTTATCTTGTCGTACCGTATACATGCTTTCAAAATATGTCAATCGAATAAGTGCCCTTTTAATCTTGTCCCCCCCCCTCCGTATCTGGATTCAAACATCTTTCGAAATTTTAGATAACGAAAGTGCCCTCACTGAATGACTGAATTTTGCCCTAAGTTTCTTCCCACATCCCTGCCAAATCTCTAAACGTTCGCAAGAATTTGTTGCAAATTTGATGGAAATGGAAAAGATATTTCGAAGTTTGAAAGCACACGGATCGTGCGTACGTATATAGGCTATAAAGCGTGGTGTTCATTTGTGTACAAATCGTTGCATGTTTTCACTGATAAGATGTTACTGCATGCATGTTCAATATTCCCGGGTTATCGAATACTCGAAAACAGTTAAATTGGCGTTATGACGATGATTTTTCCTTCCCAAATATTCTCCCCTTCTCTCAACCTGTCCGTAGTAGTTGCGTGGTGGCAGTGGACCAGGGGGAACTGCCACCCAGTTAATCTTTCTGAAGGGGTACCAAATGCTCACAGGAGCGCAAAAATTGTCGTGCGAATATATTTTTAAATACTTTTTATATTTTATAAGCTTCTGCAAACGTTATAAACATTTTCTCTCAAACCCAGAGGAGTAGGAACCGGGGGCACTGTGGGCACGTGCCCGCGCTTTTCCAAACAATGACAAAAGTACCCCTCTTGCAAGTAAAAAGTGCCCCTCTTACAAGTAACATTAAAAATAGTGCCCCTTTTGCAAGTAAAAGTGCCCTCTTGAAATAAAAAGTGCCCCTTTTGGAAATTTTCGATTTGAAAATAATTAAAAAAATACCCATGGATTACTAATTGTGATGCAGGAACTTGTGCAAAAATGGCTTCATTATTCAAAAATATTAAGGCGGATCCCTACACACCCGTAGCGCGCCCCATTAAAATTCGCACAAATGGTGTTAACCTTTATATTTTGTTTAATTACTTTTCTAAACATTCTCACAGAAGTGGGCTAAATTTGAACATTTTGCCTTGGGAAAAGGAGGGGGGAGGGGTTAGGACCGAATACCGCCACTTGGGAGAAGGGTTTAGGACCGATTACCGCCACTTCTACTGGAAATTCATGGTTCCCCCCCCTTCCCCTTTAACTTTTTGAAAAGTTCCTATGCCTCTGCTCAAAGTGTTATTCTTACATCAAAATCATTGAAAATCATCCCTGTACCGCAACTACTGTAACATGACTAAAGACACATAGTCAATAGGATCCTACATTTGAACATTTGTTCTAAAATTTATATTCCTTTTAACTAATTTAAGTGTGGAGTTGGCACGATTTTAAGCAATTTTCTGCTACCAATATCACGCCACAAAATGCTAAGCTTCCTGAGGCTTCTCCCTTGTACGCCTACCAGGCTGCCAGGCAGCCAGGACGTCAACCCTAGATTTGGCACAATATTTAGACATTTTCTGCTATCAAAATCGCGAGAAAAGCATAACTTCCGGGGGCTGTCCTCTAGATTTCATACAATTTTAAACAAATTTTCTGCTATCAAAATCACGAGAAACGTATAGGACTTACGGTGGTTTTGCCCCTAGCGCTCCTATCCTACAGCTTCGCACCATAGATATGACACATTTTAAAACAAATTTCGGCGGCTTTTAAAAATGAGAAAAACGTATATGCTTCTGGGAGCTTCGCCAACTGGCCCCTACCAAGGCTTCACCCCTAGATTTCACCCTTGGAGCTGACACAATATTAAAGTTTCCTGCTTTCAAGGTCGCGAGAAATGCAGGGCTTCCGGCCTTCTGTGGGCTTCGTACCTGGATTTGACAGAATATTAAGCAATTCTCTGCTACCAAACTTACGAGGAACTCAATGCTTAGACCCTGGATTTGACAATACAATATTCTGCAATGGAAATCACGTG
>JAIGNY010002085.1:640000-665000 GCA_020152595.1 Chiridota heheva
GTCATTGTGTTGCCTAGCCAGGCTACAGTAACGTTAGTCTAACTTAGGCCTACATTGCGTGAAACCACCTGCAATTTGGTAGCATAACGTTAGGGCTATGTACATTACCATGGTATTGATTCGTAAATGTCTTTAATGACAAAAAGGTCATGCTTGAGACGCAGCATTACAAATGTTAGCTAGGGTGGGTGGGCATGAGACTGAATATAGGCCTAGGTCTAATTAGTTTTATAGTTGGTTATCAACAAAACACCCATCAAACAAAGTCTAAACAGACTGACCAACTGGCAGATAGGTGTGTATAAAACAAAGTAAAAGTAGCTTAAGTGCCAACTTGTTTAGATAGATAGAGATACAGTAGATCAAATTGCTCACTTATTACTTTTATTTCTATTTTAATAAACTATTAAGTTTTCAGTTTCATTCACATTTTTCTGTTCAACATCATTTACCAACAATTGCAAGCTCTAAATTCATAAAGTTTTACTTTAAAAGTAATCATAAAACCCTTTGGAATAGGCCTATATGTTGTATTGCAGCCTACATTTTTTATTCTATGTGTATTACTTATTAAAGTTGCTTTCAATTTGTTTGCAAAAGTTTCTCAAGCTCTCAAGTTGGGAAGATAATAAAGCTCCACTTGAAAATTTTGCTTCATGCAATTTCTTTTCTCATTGATAGGCAATCTTTAGTTCTGCTCTCATTTGATTTTGCTTTGGTATCCAATGAACAAATTATTACAGTGCAATAGTATTCCAACTGTTGTATGACTGTTAAAAATCATTGACTGTACTACAGAGTACGAATATTTTTTGCAATGTAAATTAATTTTGTACCAGATATTAGTGAGCTGAATACCTGTATATCATTTTGTAGTACACAATATCCTACCCAATTGTTTTCTGACTCCAGGCACATGTATAATGATTTTTCTTGGCAGTGGAATGTACTATTACTAGGTTTAGTGTACCCTTTTTATACATACAATTTTGTCTGCCTAACCAAAAAAAAGACACAAACCCCAAGTGAAAATTCAACATCAAAACCAGCAGACCAGGCTTTTACTTGCAGTAAACAGACATGAAAAATAACAGTCTTTTACTAGGCTTGACTCAATTGAATATAGGCCACACTTTACAACCATGGGGATCTATAGTTGTTAGACTGCACAGGAAGAACCTCAGATTTTGATTGATTTATGTTTCTTTCTTAAAAACTCATATTGTGAAATAATAACATATTGTGGTTTATCTATAACTACATCAACATCACTTCACAAAGTTTGCTAATTTCAGCTAAAGCTGTAGTGATAAGTGGAGGACTTATGGCAGTACGTTCATCCACAGAAGATGCCTCATAAGGAAACTGTCAGGAATGTTTGTAAAGTTGATTCCCAGTTGTTAAAATCAAATTTATACAAGGGATCATTGCAGAAAATCTCAATTATGATGTCAAAGCTTGTAAATTTGTTACCTCCACAATGAAGTCCCAATTCCTCTATCATAAATGTACATGAAAATTTACAGGAATGATTTTCAGAAGTTAATGGCAGAATAATATGTGTTGATCTGTTTTTAAAAACCTAAATTTACACACCATTTCATGTAACCTGTAAGTCGTTTGAGTCAGTTTGATGTATATTTCCTGTATTATTTACAAATTATTATTTATACCCTACACACTATTGAATTATTTAACTGTTTAATGTATTCCCTTCAACACTAGAAAGTTATTAGGTTTAAGATGGGAATGGCAAACTACCAATTCATTGGGTTGAACCACATAAACTGATAATAAGAGTTAATAGCTTTTTCTGACAAAATGAACCCAACTGTAACAATGATTGCATGTGTCATAGAGCTAGTGTGTGAGTTATTTGCCTTCACCTTATGTTTGGTATAAATAATTTTCCCTTCACAAATATCCAAATATGGGTTATTTCATTTCCAGTATCCATGAATTCTTCCATTCAAAATTCCTCCTCCACTTTCCTATTACAGCATGCTGAATTTTGGCCAAAATTTGACGACTGCATACAAGTCTAACCGTGTGGTCTATCGCTAATCATCAAAACATTGTTGTTGTTATTATTATTATTATTTGTATTATTATTATTATCATTATTATTATTATTATTATTATTATTATTATTATTATTATTATTATTAATTATTATTATTATTTATTTTATTTCTTTAAATGTATTTATTTCATTTTTGTGTTACTTAGTTATGTATTTATTTATTTATTTATGTATGTATGTATGTATTATGAATTCATTTATTTTATTCATTCATTCATTTATTTATTTATCTATATATATTTATATATATATATATATATATATGTATGTTGATAAATATGTATATATATATATATATATATATATATATATATATATATATATATATATATATATATATATATATATGTATTCATATATATACATATATATATATATATATATATATATATATATATATATATATATATTTATATATATATATATATATATATATATATATATATATATATATATATATATATATATATATATATATATGTATATATATAATATATATATATATATATATATATATATATATATATATATATATATATATATATATATATATATATATATATATATATATATATATATATATATATATATATATATATATATATATATATATATATATATATATATATATATATATATATATATATATATATATATATATATATATATATATATATATATATATATATATATACATATATATATATATTTATTTATTCATTTTTGAGGGGAGGCGACATCCCACACTCCCGGTATTTACGCCACTGGCTTTCGTAATATCACTTGATCTGATGAATGATTAACATATGAATGTAGTTTTCGTCTATCCCTCCTACCTGCATGCCCCTACGATTTGCAATAAAAGACCACAAGTAAAGTCAACCACTGATAATTAATTATATATATATATATATATATATATATATATATATATATATATATATATATATATATATATATATATATATATATATATATATATATATATATATATATATATATATATATATATATATGTGTATATATATATATATATATATATATATATATATATATATATATATATATATATATATATATATATATATATATATATATATATATATATATATATATATATATATATATATATATATATATATATATATATATATATATATATATATATATATATATATATATATATATATATATATATATATATATATATATATATATATATATATATATATATATATATATATATATATATATATATATATATATATTTATATAAAAAAACTAAATCGCACGATTCCTTGCGGTAAAACTTACGGTTCCCCCTCCCCTGTCATATGACATCGTTATTGGCGTTGTTTGTCTCGGGTTAAAGGATTAGTTCAGAGGTCAAGTAAGTTCATCTTATAGGAAAGAGGACTTGAAAAGAAACAAAATGCTAAAGAATGCATTCAGAAATCCTATTCTATTAAGGAGATATTTAAGTTTAAAAGTTTGGTATCATTTGTGTAGAAACGACTAAAATCAGACTAGTTGTGACGTCACAACATCAGATTCCTCAAAGTCCTTAGGTATTCTATTAAATCCTGTCCTGTGATTTTGTGGCTAACAAACTATTGGATATGTCAGGAAAGTAGTAAAATAGAATCTACTTTATGGGTAATTATAATCAGTGAAGACCTGAAGAAAGTTTAAAAGTTTAAATAGTAAATAAGTTAAATAAAATTAGTTTAAATTACATTAAAAATCGTTAAGAATGTGAGGATGAGAGCGCCAAGCCTACCTAGTAGACTTACACAACACCAGTCATTTCTACACAGATAAGACAGAGCTTTGAAATTGATTATCTCCTAAACGGAATTTTGAATGCTTTCTTTACCATTTTGTTTCTTTTCAAGCCCTCTTACATACTGACATATGAGATAAACTTGCCTGACTCCTAAACTAATCCTTTAATTCTATAACGTTTGGTTTCCTTATGTCTATGTACGTGTGAACATGTGATTTTTGTGCTTATATTGTTATAATAAAAATAATAAAAAAATAAAAAAACCTTTTTATTATAATTAAAAGAGATGTTTTCAGGTGTATTAAACTCTGGGGATGTGCACGTGGTTTTGTGTGGGAGGTCTTCCTAGAGCCCAATTCATCATATAAACTGAAAACATAAAACAATACATAACACAATTTTGAAAAGATCAAAACGTTTCAAAATTACAGCTGCATGTTTTATTCTGTATCCTGCAGTCGTTTGGATCATTTTGTAAAACATATAAGACTACGAAGCAGAAATAAGGAACATACACTCGTGGATTTAGGGTGGTATGGCATGGAAGGGAGGGGGAGGGGTCTTGTAAACAATCAGTGATAGTGTCAGAAAGCTCAGTGTCGTATTAAGTTGTTGCTGCAGGTAAAGGCATAGGGGCGCAAGCGTTATTTGCTGATTTGTACTAATAGCATCATAACATACTGACATACAGACATACGAACTTCGCATCACAATTCCTTGGGCAATTGGCGGTGGGGTCAAGGCATTCTTAATCCTTTATCCCTTAGTGTCAGCATTGTATAGAACTAGCTTGCATGAACATATAGATAGATACTATCCAGATAATATGCAAATTAAGGAAGAAAAATACATTTTGTTATTTCTAACCTCTATCTGTCAATTGGATTCGAAGGCACTTAAAGTTTCTGTCAATGAAGTTTTGGAATATATCTCAAAGCAATCTATTGCTAAAATTACTTCCTGTAAGTTCTTGCATGTTTCAGCAAATCCTCATGTGACACGTGGTAACAGTTTGAAGTTGACCAAAGAGTTCTCATGAATTGATAATCGGCGTTTTAACTTTTCGCAGACTTGGTAATGAGTAGAATGGATTGCCAGACAGACTAAGTGAGTGATTATCTCCAGCACTCCAATCTGCCAAATCTGTTAACAATTTCAACAGTTCAAAGTCAACATGGGCGTCTTTGATATTGTGTATTTTTCTTTGTGGTGTTAGTTTGGGATTTTTATGGGGGCGACCAACCATAGCCCGTCATCATTTTATGTTATGGGCCTATGCTATGTTATTTTAATGTTTCCTAAATGTGGCTATCACCAATCAGATATAAGTTTTTTCAAGTTTCTATCATATCTTTGCCAACTTCATGTTGATTGGGATGGGGCAGATTATTAATTATGAAACGTTTTGTTCCATGTTCGCAAAGCATACAAACAAAGACTGGGCAGGGCCGTGTCGTTCGTTCAGCATATGTAGTTCCGGTCTGACCTTAATTCTCATCCACAAAGACGGTGCAGTGAGGGGCTTTTGGAGAGACTGTTATCGATGGGTCGCATGCAGGAAATATGTCTAGACGACAAAACCACCACCATCTGTCTGACAAGGGTTTGGGCGGATATATACCCGAAGCTCAACATACATCAAAGCATTTCAACTGCTCAAACTGTCAAAGACCAGTGTTCAAAACGCAGCGAGGTAACTCCTACCTGTCCTACCTGAAAGTAAGGTAATATACCCCGTTTTCCCAAATATTGGTATTATCAATCGTCTGAAACATCTACTGCCCACTCGTACATTAGTGTCTCTATACAACACTTATTTTACCCTATCTTTCGTATTGTAATATTGTTTGGGGCTGTACGTATCATTCACGTCTAAACAAACGTTTTGATCTCCAAAAAAGGGTAGTCCGTTTGATTAGTGACGTAAACTATTTTCAACACGCTTTACCTTTGTTTGCTAAACATAACATTCTATCTATACTATAAGATATTACCTCTTATCAAGTTGGTATCTTCATCCATCAATGGCATCAATCTAAGCTCCCCTTTCTTTCCGTACTTTTTTTCTGTTACCGTAATAGTATTCATCCATATTCAACAAGAAACTCTTATCAATTTAGTCTCCCACTAAATAGGCTTACCTCTTCTCAACATTCCGTTCGTTTTATGGGTCCCAAACTCTAGAATTCTCTCCCTTCCTATCTAAGTACATTAGCTTCAAAATCGTTGTTTAAGAATTATTTTAAAACGTTCTTATTCTCATATTATAAATAACTCTCTGTCTTTATATGTTCTTATATCAATTTTATCCTGACTGGGTTGCTTTTGTTTTTCAAATTTGACTTTTCATACAATTTCCCATTTTGTATTATTTCTCTTTATTTGATCACATTTTTGCCATAATTTATCTAAATACGACTAGTGTTTCACAATCATTATTTTATTTATTTGTGTCATCCCTACATGATTCATTTTACTCGTTACATTACTCCTTTTACTCCCTACTTGACTCATTTTACTCATTATTTTAATCATTTGACCCATTCCTTTACTTCTTTTCCTCCCTCCATTGCTCATTTTACTCATTGTTCTTCTTCTTTTACTCTATACATTACTCCTTTTACTCCATACATGACTCATTTTACTCGTTACTTTACTCATTTTACTCCCTAATTGACTCATTGTACTCCCTACAATAAGACTGACTTTACTCGTTACTTTATTCATTTTACTCCATACCTTACTCCTTTTACTCATTACTTTTCTCCTTTTACTCCCTACGTTACTCCTTTTACTCATTAATTTACTCCTTTTATTTCATTCATTACTCCTTTTACTCATTATACTGTACTCAATTTGCTCTTTACTTTTTTGCTTTTACTTCCTACATTGCTCATATTACTAATTACTTTACTCCTTTTACTCATTACTTTACTCCTTTTATTCCATACATTACTTCTTTTACTCCGTACATGACTCATTTCTTTACTCCTTTTACTCATTACTTTACTCCTTTTACTCATTACTTTACTCCTTTCATTCCATACATTACTTCTTTTACTCCGTACATGACTCATTTTACTCATTTCTTTACTCCTTTTACTCATTACTTTACTCCTTTTACTCCATAAATTTCAACGCCTCACGCCCCTGGAAAAACGAAAGAGCCCCTATATGCCCTGTATAAAGGACTGGATGTACAGGTTATGAACAACCTCGTACAGAAGAATGCAGTCCTTCATAGAAGTATCGCATTAATTTCACAAACGTTCATCTCTGTAACCTCTTTTGAGGAAGATGAGAAATAACAGCATTGTTAGCTAAACTGACCATTGAAAAATTTCAGAAGTTGTTTCAGTGATTAAGGTCAAAGGTCTGAGGTCAAATATGTGATTTTAGGGGGTAATTATGTACTAATTTGTACATTTTTGTTTCACTTTAAATTCCGAAAGTGGAAGACCTATACCAATCCTATGTTTGTATCATGATACTATGGTCATGGTACATGAACTGTGTCCCATCAAGCCTGGGGTCAAAAGGTCAAAGATCACAGAGCTAGTGACCCCTTTTCCTCCATAGTTTTGGAAGGATACAACATTTTAGATGTTGTTTTGGTGGTATGGATCAAAGGTTAAAGGTAAAATATGCGATTTTAGGGGGTAATTGTGTCTCCAAGGTTTTGAGGGACAAAGGTCGCAGGTCAAATTAAACAAGATTTTGGTGATGGTTGAATCTTTTGAAGGTATTACTTGGCATCTTTACAAATTGCATAGATGGGTAGGGTTTAACATTCTAACAAAAAGCTGAAAATAATTAAATAATAAATAATAGTTCAAAAGGTCATGGTCAAAGGTCAAATAAGTGCGTTTTTATGCAAAATTCAAAAAGTACAAGACCTATACCAAGGTGTGGTTAGTGTAACGTGAGCATGTGACGTGAGCATGAATGGTGTCATACAGTAGGATGTGATGAATGTGAACAATTTCAGAAGTTGTTTCAGTCATTAGGGTCATGGGTCAGAGGTCAAATATGTGATTTTAGGGGGTAATAATGTACTAATTTTGTCATTTTTGTATCAAGTCACAGAGCTATAGTGACCCTGTTAGCTATTTCCCCCCACTATGCTGTACGCTCAGTTAAGGTAATGAGCGGCAACTCCATGGATTGCTTTCTTGTTTCAT
Source organism: Chiridota heheva (assembly GCA_020152595.1). Taxonomy (NCBI): domain Eukaryota; kingdom Metazoa; phylum Echinodermata; class Holothuroidea; order Apodida; family Chiridotidae; genus Chiridota; species Chiridota heheva. The sequence goes on from JAIGNY010002085.1 coordinate 648,051, forward strand.
GTTGTGACTTAGAGGACGGACATGTTTTTCAACCCTTCTCGTGGATTTGTTCGGCTTGCGCGTATTTGACATTTGAGTGTGTGCGTTATTGTGGATAGGATAGGATTTACTGGATTATTACTTGAATACTGATTTGGATCAACGCGTACGTAATTTAACTAAATGTTTAACTTAAGTTTGGGGCAATTTTTCGATGCTGCAATAGGTTGATATCTATGTTAGGAAAGTGTTTTTTCGAGAGGGGGAGGGGCCTGTAAACAATTCGGATTTATATATGCAAACGTAGCAACGGATCAATTAATTCAAGTTAATTATGAGGCAATGCATCGTTTCATCCTTGTGTGTTTATTTGTATTGAAACATTCAGATTATAGCTGTTTGTATGCAAAATTGGACTAACATTTCATGTATGATTTTTTTGGAGTATCACTACGCCTTGCTCGCCCGTGATACGCTAGAGTTGCCTGATGTAAGACGAGGGTAACAAATTTAATATTCACTAACCTCGCATAGGGCGATACTGATAACTCTGTGGCGAAAACGGGTTTAGATGGTGCTTCTGCACTACGCGAGGGTCTTTGGTGTTCCATGGTAAAAGATAGTTCTCTGACTCAGCCGGACGGTCCCAGACCGATGTTCACGCAAAACACTGTGACACACACAACCACTCAACTGTTCAATCGCATTAAAATAAACTGGACTAGGACTAGGACTAAATGGACTAGGGCTATGTGGCAGTGAATCAATCGACAATTGATATGTTACTGAAATTGATATAATTTAAATGAAGATTGTATATCTCATTAAAGGTGATTGATGCATTTAGGACCCTTTAAAAATAACAATATAAATATATTCCGACCAAATTAGTGTTATTTGTTTTGTATAACGTAAGCGCGTTCTTTTTTTTTCTTTTTCTTTTTCTACACGCAGTTTTTTTTTCTTCTAGGGCCTAAGGCTTTTTTTTTCTAATCTTTTTTTTACGAGATTTTGGAATCTTGCTACAAATGCAGAATCATAAACAGTCTATAGAGCTGATTGTCTGGTATAAAACGTAATACAAGAGCGTCGCTAACTGGGACGACTTAAAACTTTCCTGCATTCTTATTGGTCAAGGACTATAACCAAAACATCGGAACAAAGAATAAAAGAAGAAAGCAAAACATTTCCTTTCATCGCCAGTGCACCACAAGTGGTTATCAAAGGCCGTGGACATTGACTTGCTTGTCGATGTTATGTCTGTCCGTACGTCGTACCTGTGTTTTCGTCCGGGTCGTATTAAGCGTTTCGTGATAGCATTTGTACTATCATAACCGAATACGCAGGCGACGACCCCGTCATTGTAATTGTGTGTTCAACTCTCTCTCTCTCTCATTTCCTTTCATTTGGATTCAGAACTTCAGAGTTAACGCAAGAGTAGCTTGTATAATAACAAAAGAATATCGCCAACCCGGATGACATCATACCTTTCTGGCTTCTGATTGGTCAGAGAGATCGGAACGACGTATAAATTTAGCAAAGCAAACCTGTCCCTTCCTGCCATTTGTATTTAGAACTTCAGAGCGAACGCATCATGGAGTGGGAAATCTTAGCACATCTTTAAACTCTTGAGAAAATGGAGTCCTGAACCTGCCGACTACGATAAAGTTATATACCACCTAGAAAGCAGATGCAGATGTTTGAAACCTTTCGAAGAAGGTTTTCATCCTGCAGAAGGCGAGGTAATTGTGGCAGCCATTGTCGATGCTTATCAAGACGTCGGTGTAAGCCATTCGAGACGATATATGGGTGTTTTACCCTACTGCTTTCAACATGGCAAATGAACATGGTGAGGCCTGTAAAGAATCAAAGAAAGGTCAAGATACTAACAGGAACAAAGGAGACGGCCAACATCGGTGGACCACAGGAGGACAGTAGATCGAACGATCGATATAGAACTCCGGGCTCTCTGAGAGCCACCAACCATTCAAGAAAGAAAATTTCATTTTGATATTCGTTTGTAACGTCCGTATTCATCAAGTCTTATGTTTCCGTGTGATTTTTTAACCCCCAACAAAACCTGGGAGTGGACCTTATCCCTCGATTCAAATACATTTCACCCATATGTTCTCCACCAACCCACCAACCAATGAAAAATAGGGAGACGGTCATATATATAAACCATTATCCCTCCAAAAAAGGAAGACGGTCGTATGATAAAATTCGATGGGAGCCTATACAGCCAGTAACCAATCAAAAAACAGCATTAAGTATATGCAAATGAACTATCGCATGATAGCAATGCTAATTTCTGATTGGTCACTGGCTGTATACGCCCATCTTACTACAGGTGTTCGTGGATGATGATTTATTGGTTATTTATAAGTGAAAAAACACGTACCAGTTTGCATTTTGCAAGCAAAGAACTTGTTGCAATTGTTGCTTTTCATGGTCAGTCTCTTAGTCAGTTAGTCTGATAGATCCGTTTCTTATCCCCGGACTCCATGTCGCAAGCGGATGATAGTACATAACTCCTCCTGGACGGGACGCCAGTCCATCGCAGATTAACTCCCCAGCAGTGTTGGTACTCAGTGGAGTAATGGCCCGGAACAGGGGCAGCTTTCCCCAGTGATGGTTTCTGAGAGGGTGCCGAATGCTGACATTGGAGCAAAAATTGTCCTGAGACTATACATTCTTTATACTTTTTAATCTCAACCTATGCAAGTTGCATCATTTACAAAATAAACGTTGTAAACAATTCTCTCAAATCTTTATTCTTACATCAAAAATATAGGAATCATCCCTGGATCCCAACTAAAGACACATCAGGCGCGAATCCAGCCCCTCTCTTTATTCAGATATACCATCCGCACTTAGTCTCTTTGCTAAAAGTTCCCATTCTTATTGAAATTATGGTTGGTATCTACAGAAGTCTAGAGCTAGAGAATGTGAGAAGAATAACGTCTTTGCAAGTTTTGCACAAAGAATATCAAACACATGATGCACAACAGAACAAAAGTAAGTCAAAACTGATGATTGCCCCCACCCCTCCGGAAATTCCTGGATTCGCGCCTACATATTTTTGTCAATGCGATCCTACATTTTGAACATTCGTATGCAAAATGTATCTATTCCTTTTAACTACTTTAGTGTGGAATTGACGATGGGCCTGGTAGGGGCCTCAGGGTCGAAGTTTCTCGTGACTTTGATAAGTAGCTGAACATTTAGATGATCTGTGGGACGAAGCTCGGCATTTCTCGTGATCTTGATAATATAAAATTGCTTAATATGATGTCAAAACAATCCTGGATAGAAGTCCTCAATAGACGCCCACGGGCCGGCGAGGCCCAAAAGCTTAGCGTTTTTGGCGTGATTTTGGTATCAGAAGCTTCAAATCGTGAGATTTGACACAATTGCTACCAAAAGCGCAGGGCATTTTCAACGCTTGCATGGGTTTGACAGTTTACGAGTTTAAACAATTTTCAGCTATCAAAATCACAAGAAACTCAGGACTTCCTGAGCTTCGCCCTTTGGGCCCCAAGCAGGGCTTTAACCTTGGAGTTGACACAATATTAATCAGTTTTCTGCTCTTAAAATCGCGAGATGAATGCAGCCAGGAACTTCGTCCCCATATTTGACACAATTCTGCTACCAAAATTACGAGAAACACAAGACTCAAGATATGAGACATTAAGGCTATTCTGCAATCAAAATCACGTCAAACGCAAGGCTTCAGCGGTGTAGGAAGATATTTGATATTAGAAGGGGGCATATTTTATTTTTGTTTCAAAATTCTCAACAAACCGTCTCTTATCACGGTCCAAAAACTGTTAAGGGGGAGAGTGGGGAATAAAGGAAATTCTTTTAAAATTGAAAACAATTTCACGAAAAGGAAGGAAATTTTCCCGAAATGATAAAAATCTACGAAAACGAAGGAATTTTCACGAAAATTGAAGCAAATTTCACGAAAATGAAGGAAATTTTCCCCAAATGTTGAAAAATTACCAAAAATGAATGAAATTTCCTAAACATTTAAAAAAATTCAAAAATTCCTGAAAAATCAAGTTAAAGAAATATCCCAAAAATTGAAGCAATGTTAACGAAAATCAAGGACATTTCACGAAATTGAAAGAGATTTCCTGAAAATTGAAGATTTCTGGATAAAAAGATGCCATGGAATCTGACTACAAAATTGTTACGGGCCCTTGCCTCCCCCTCGGGTTTCTATGCCACTGTATATGTCCCCAATGTTTTAACCTTTTTTTAGCTGAGAGGACTGAAGCAAGTAGAGTAGATGTCTTGCTCAAGGATTTGCTCAAGGACACAATGTAGCGCTCACGATGGAAATCGAACCAGCGGGAATCGAACCCACGAAGAGGAATTTCCCTCACAAATTTTGACAAGACTCTATATATATATATATATATATATATATATATATATATATATATATATATATATATATATATATATATATATATATATATATATATATATATATATATATATATATATATATATATATATATATATATATATATATATATATATATATATATATATATATATATATATATATAAATATATATATATATATATATTTTCATATAGATATATATATATATATATATATATATATATATATATATATATATGAATATATGTATATATATGTATATATATATATATATATATATATATATATATATATAAACATGTATATATGTATGTATATATATATATATATATATATATATATATATATATATATATATATATATATATATTATAAGATATTCTATTCATGAAAGCTAAGAAACATTCAATATATATATATATATATATATATTTTTATATATATATATATATATATATATATATATATATATATATATATATATATATATATATATATATATATATATATATATATATATATATATATATATATATATATATATATTATAAGATATTCTATTCATGAAAGCTAAGAAACATTCAACACACAAGATACATGCACTCGCGCTATAATGTGATTCCACTCCTTACTTTATACAAAAGACAGTTCGTGCTTGCTATATCATTAGTCAAAAATCACCCGAATGATTTACCTGTAGGTTGACAATCTTATATCAGGCTGATAGGCGGCTGTACAAAATTTTAGTTGTAGGGTCACAACATGTTTGAGTGCAATAAATCATGGAGCTATGAACATCATCAAATGAACACAATTATAATTCAAGCAAGTTTGTATTCTTTACTACAAAAAAACAATGATCAGCAAATCCTTGGAGACAAAATCACTCCTTTCCCTTTGGCGAGCCGACCACCCCCCCCCTCTCACCCAGCTCCCAATTTCACCTTCTTTGTGTGGTAAAAAACTGGTGTAGGTTTTATTCTTCTTGTACACAGCTGTAGAGTTTATAATTTGTGGTGAAAAGAGAATAATATGATACAGCTACATTCAGATCGTAGTGATATCAAACCACACCTAATTGATGAAGTGAGAAATCCGCTTAATTGATCATACTGATCGTGTTATCACTTATAAGCTTATGATTGAGAGGTAATTTGGGTATTTCCGGTAATGATGGAAAGATTCCAAAAGTTAATGGTTAATCCACGCATTAACCAATTAACAAATCATGTACAATGGTACTGTTTGAACAATTAGCTGTGACACCTGTTCACAAAGTGGGGTCATAATCTTGTCCCCATGAAAGGAGTGGGGCAGGGACAGATCAGAATTTGCTATGGGACAAATCGCTGTTCAGATCTACGTATTTGTGGGGTGGTATTATAATTTGTCCGACGGGGAGGGGCGTATAGCCAGTTTCGCCGCCAGGAATTTGATATTGGGGGCACAAACCTTTTCGGCATGGGATCAAGGGGACCGCCCTGGGGGTGGGGGTCCTGGGGCGAAGCTCACAGGAAACCTCTCATTTCCAAGTTTTAAGATGCCCAAAAAGATTATGAATGTGTGCAATACACACGGCTCTTTTAACTAAATTAGAATGATTACAAACGGTCTAATATACCAGCATGTAATTTTACAATGATACAGACTACCCTCCACATTAAAAAGGTCAAAAATAGGGGTTCGATATTGGGGGCACAAACCTTTTCGGCATGGGATCAGGGGGACAGCTTTAGGGGTGGGGGTCCTGGGACGAAGCTCACAGGAAACCTCTCATTTCCAAGTTTTAAGATGCCCAAAAAAAATTATGAATGTGTGCAATACACACGGCTCTTTTACCTAAATTAGGATGATTACAAACGATCTAATATACCAGCATATAATTTTACAATGATACAGACTACCCTCCACATTAAAAAAGGTCAAAAATAGGGGCTCGATATTGGGGGGCACAAAACTCTTCGGCATTGGGTCAGGGGGCCGGCCTTAGGGCCCCTTGTGGGGTCCCGGTGGAGTCTTTTACATTTTCCAAGTTTTAGATACCTCCAAAAGACTCTGAATATGTGCAATACACGGCCTCCGAAACTAAATTAGGATGATTACGAACGATCTATAGCAGCATACAATTTTGTAATGAAAGAGACAACCCCTCCCCACTCCACACAGAAATACAAACACACACATTAAAACAGGTCAAAATTAACCATTTTAGACCAAATATTTTTTTTTGAAATTTTGGGAATTGGGGGAACGTGCCCTGGAGTATCCCATGTCCCCGTGACGGCGCCACTGCGTATAGCTCCTTGACAGGGGTACGCTCTCTGATAGGTACTAAACGTCTAAACGAAAATGTCAGAAACATTCGTTCTTTATATCTTCTTGGTCTCACTGACGTTCTCATCCTGGGAATGGGAAAGACTGTATTTTTCAACTTTTCAGAATACATCTTTATCAAAGTCACTCTTCCCACTCGTATATTAAACACGTGAGATGTTAAAGAAATTTGACGCTGATTTTTCTTGCCTTTAGCCTTTCTCGAGTTTTGATCGTCATATTGCGACTATATAATCTGTATGTATGTATGTATGGAAATTTAGTATGTCATGATGTCTGTATGTATGTATGTATGTGTATGTCAAGAAATCGTATAGCGTCACCCAGGACAGAGGGGAAGGGGTTCCAAGCGATGGAAGCTTTACCACACCCACTGGCGTCAATGGCCCCCATCCCATATTTACAAAAATTAAATTACACCTATATGCCTATGTATCGTACAGATGCGCATACATGAAATGCAAATCTCCCTGCATTCCCTGTAATGTAAATTGGTTGTATCCCTGTAAAACAAAACAAAAATAATTGAAATTTTTAAATGAAATTTTGACGCAATTTTTCAAAAGTATATTCGGGCAAAATGTCACCAAAATTCAGGACAGAGGAAAACCAGCCTCAAAGGAGGGGTTCCGGCAATCAAGGCAGCATTTATTGGCGAGCAATAGCTCCGCTTAGATACTGTCACGGGCCATTCATACCAATGCCTACGCCAATGCCACACCCGCCACACACAAGCAAGCTCAACACGATATCGCTCGGCTGATTATAATGACGGTATGGATATGAAATATTCAGACTTTGATAAATAGACTTTGATCTCTCGGACCTTATCATATACGAGGGGCCGGGCGACGTCCTGTTGGTCCCACCATAAGGCCGTGTATTACGTCCGCGTTTTTTAACCTAAATTTACGAAGACATTCCGGGATCTGGGCATCCCAAACCTCCCACCACCACCCTACTCCTTCAGTGGCGTAGGGACCGGGGGTTAGGGGGCCAGGCCCCCCAATATTTGTAAAGGGGGGCCAAGTACCATTTTGGCCCCTCCAATAATGAAGGTCTAATGAATTGATTTTGAAGAGTCGGATTTCATCATGGCATTTTTTCTTCGGGAAATCTTCAAATTTCGAGAAATCTTTAAGTTTCGTGAAATTTGCTTCAATTTTTTAAAAAAATTCTTAATTTTCGGGAATTTATTTTCAGTTTTCACGAAATTTGCATCAATTTTTGCACCAATTTCCGTTAAATGCCCTTTATTTCGGGAATTTTTCTCCAATTTCGTGAAATTTGCATCAATTTTCGTGAAATTTGCCTCTATTCTCGTGAAATGTGCTTCAATTTTTGTGAAATTTTCTTCATTTTCGGGAAATTGTCTTCATTTTCGTAAAAATTGCTTCAATTTTCGTGAAATGTTTTTAATCCATTTTCGGAAAATTGTAGCAAAATTTCCAATAATTTTGACCTCGTTCCCCCCCCCCCCCCATTCTTTACAAATAGTTTTACTGTAATATTAAGAGACTCATACATTTTTGTAGATTTCTTGGGACACAAATCAACTCTGCCCTCCCTCCCCACCCCCTCCAATGTCAAATATCTTCCTACGCTGCTGCTCCGTCCCCGTGGCTACGCCACTGACCGCGGATTGGTAAAAAGGTTTGAAACCTTTAGACACGTTAAATTAAAAGAGTACGGTATTAAAATCTGAGAAGATCCGTTTCTGAATCTAAAAATAGCGCTTTTTATTTTTCTAAATGGTCAATTTTTTAATCGATTTTGATAGTGCTATTGTCAAAAGACTTCCACACCTTTAGCTGTTTAGTAGTAGTAATACAAATATGAAAAAATAGTTTTTTGCAGGTCAGAATATTGCTAGAACAAAATCTTTCATTCACCTTAAGAAGAAATTCTTTCACAAACCACAAAAAATAAAGATGCTTCATGGTACATTGTGGGCAGAATAAATGTTTATGATGATCGTTAATTAATCTCTCAGTAGAGATAGTAATCAACTAAATTAAAGAAGCGCGAATAAGATCCACCAAGCATAAATGATTTTCCACCGGTGGGTCTACCACAGAAGATCTCTTCTTATTGTTTTTGATTAAATGTTGTTAATTTTAGACAACATCAAGTAGCTTTTCACACCTGAAAAGTGCGTCTGTTATACAGTTGTATGTCAATCACTTTACGATTACTCAAATTATGGGGAAATGTTGGTGACCACATTTCCGGGTTTATCAGCGGTAACATGTCTGTGGTCAGCTGATAAATCAACAGACAATATCCCAAACATTTAGGTATTCTGAACAAGGAATTGCAATAGATTCCCTGTTCGGACACAAAGGGATCTCCCATGTTTACGAATTTGAATCATTTGTTTATTTCTTGTGTTTTGAGGAGTTACGTTGTTTTTATTGAAAAGAAAATTAGAAAATATGCAAATGTACATGACAGCTGTCTGTTTCCAATTTGAGCAGATTTGGACGTTCAAATATTCAATATAAGTTCATGGCTGCATGGGCAATTAGACGGGGCTAGTTACGTAATCTGTGGTAGGGCTGGGATTAGTACTGAGTCTCTGATTTCGAGTATAAACGATATTACATTTAAAAAAAATTACACGCTTAAGCAAAGTCAATGGGCTTCGATGTGTATTTTCAAAAAAAGTTGCTGAATTTTAGTATGAAGACTTCCAAATTTTAACATGAAAATCAGCACACGAAAACTTAAATTGGTTTTACACCTTGTAAATATCGTAATAACTCAAATTGCTTTCCTGAAAGGATACACATTTTTCGTGACAGATTTTCTGCGAGCGTCTTGACAAAAATGTGATACGCACGTAAGCATCCCCCAAAAAAAAAAAAAAATAAGACAAAATTTGAGTGCGTATCTGCATTGCTTGTGTAACGTTGAGCTGTTCTACGTGCATGTTACTTATGTTGGGGTTTACAATTTGTATGTATCAATATTAACAAAAAACAAGGGCGTTAAGGCAGTTAAATTCGAATAATCACAATAGTGCACAATGCAATTCTTGCGTCTTGTAACGAACGGCAGTGTGGTTTTTTGTTGTATCTGCGCCCGTTTTGGCCCCTCTCTTTTCAAGAAATACGTGCGCGTTTGCAACATTAAGTTAACGTCCTGTACATAAGACCAGGAAGCGTAACGTCATTCGCCTTATACTACTTATAGGCAGAAGGCCGAAACTCCTATACCTACAGTGTTACAAAATCGTGATACTTTTTAAAGTCACCCACCCATGTTGGTTCTAAGTGAGGGCAGTAGAAAGTCCAGCATTTCAAAAAATAGAACATACCAAAGAAATGCGTAAACTAAATATCATAAAGAAATTGTTGATTTAAAAAAAAAATTCAACCGATTAATTTTATCGTTACTTTTTGTGCACTTTTAGTTCAATAAACCAATAATTTTATAAGTCATTAATATAACAACTTTGAATTTGACGTCATCCATTGATCAAGTGCGAAAAAAAATTGACAAACCATGCACATAGTGCAGATACTTTTCGCGATACCGGTACGGTACGATGCCAATGCGTTTATTACTCATTGTTTTACGTCTGAACATGGCAGATTAAAAGGTTAATGCATTTTAAAGGAATTATTTTACTGCATAACCTTATCCAATATTAGGCCCTAGCCGTTATAGGCCTATTAAACGAATATCGTTAGCGATGGGCCGGCCCTAGTAATTGCTGTCGGCCTGTTTTTATTTTATAAAGGCTAGGCGTACGCAGTCAGACATCTGTGATCCTAGAGATTTACAATGCAATATTACCTAAGGTGGATCTAGGCCTAGTAATTAAAGCCTAGTTTAGGCTCGGGATTATCGGGTAGTATGAGAAAGGCTGAATAATTCAAGTTACCAACTTAACCTATTCAAATTCAGACCTAGCCGTTAGCCTAAGCCTACAAAAAGGCTACATTCTTGTTAGTTATGGATTCGAATCATTTACCATCGTTTCTTAATATTTTTCCACTTTAACTAGTTTTCTGTATGCTGACATTGTAGGATTCATTGGCCTAGGCAGGTTTTTTGTTTGAGGGGGGGAGGGGGCTATTGATTGGAATTTTAGGAATTTCAACCCGTGACAGTATGATCTAAAGCGCCTATAGAGCGCCACCATCGCCAAAAACTTGTTGGCGCGTTTGTAGCGAATTTTCATACATTTTGAATTTTTTCCAATAAATGCTGCCTATAGATTGCCGGAAATGGCAGTTTGATTTGATGCCCCATGTCGCCAAAAGATCAAAACTTGCACCTGGCCAATGTTTTTCTTTGAAAAAAAACATTGTCGGCCTTAAAGTAGAAATGCGCAGTAAAATTTGGTCACTGGCAGCGCTGATGTTAAGTTGCCAGCAACTGGTAATAAAATAAGTGCCTCCAGTCAACGTCATTGTTGACCAAATAGTGGTTCTTTATGACTTTTCGGCCTGGAAACATTTGCCAGCAAGCAATGATCCAGGGCACAGACGGATAAAGATGGTCGGGACTTGACAGGAACATTTTCCCCTTTCTTCCTCCATAACATGTATTCGCCCTTAAAGAGGGCCTGCCATGGAAAAAAAACGCTGAAAAGTTGCCTATGGGTTTTTATTACCCTCAAATTCAAATATCCAACTTAAAAATCACGAAAAATGATCGTTTACAAAGGAAAAATGTGTTTGAAATTGCCGGTTTTCATCGATGCCAATTTTTTTTAATGATAATCCGTAGGGACGTCACCGCTTGATGATGACGTAGGGTTAGGCACCCATTTGCAAGTACGTGAATAGACTGGCCAAATATTATCACTAGCTGATTGTATTGAGTTAATGTGTAAATTGTACTGACACAGTGATTCTGATTGTACGATATTGTTGATACTGTGATAGTGATACGCTAGCCTTTCGAAGAAAAATCAAGAAAATGCCGTTTCGTTGTGTTGTTGGTGGATGCAGCAATAAAAATGTAAAAGATGTTTCGATGCACAGATTTCCACAAGACGCTAAACAACGATGTTTGGGGATTAGATTTGTGGAAACTACCTGGAAGGACTTCAGCCCTAACGACGTTACACAGTCGAGTGTTATTTGCGGAGACCATTTTGCAGAAGAATGTTTCCCCTTAGACCAGCGTTTAAAAATGTTGTTTGGTCTGAGCACAAAATCATTTTTGTTACCTGGATCGGTACTAACTATAAAGAAAGGGAAAAGTGACGATGCTACCTCAGAAATGATGGGTGAACGTACACTAGTTACAGATAACACTTGGCCGGATGAGAACACCAGCGTTGGGCCTACTACTACGACTACTACTACTACTACTACTACTACGACTACGACGACTACTACTACGACTACGACTACTACTACCGTTTCAAGTTGCAGTAACGTTAGGCCTACAACTACAAGTTTAACTAGGCCTATTACAAGTAGTACTGTCAGCTCAACAAGGCCAGCAAAGAAGGCAAGGCTTTCTTCGGAGTATCGTGCAAGAAAAAAGGTTAGTTTATAGGTTACCTAATGTTAAGTTCTTAATTTTTTTTTTAAATATAGGCCCCTTACTTGAACCTAGACCTTCCATTTCATGTCATATTTCATTTTTTTGGTCCAATTTGATTAAATTTTAACTACATATAAGTTGATACAAGGAAGAAATCTTAAAGTCCATGGATGTACATGTATTAACCCTCCCTCTCCATTTGTGTTCTAATCTTGTCGCAACCCCCCCCCCCCCTCCCTTTTCCAGTCTACCCCGTTGCCAAGTGTAATTTTAACCTCTCGTTAGTCTTACCGGCCTTACACTAGTCAACTGCAATGTACATGCAGTACAGACTTTTAAGTCGCCGTTGGGTCACCGTTTGCCGCACCGAACTGGGAGCGGCGTTTAGGCAACTTTTTTCAAGATTCTAATTAAGTTAACACCTTGAATTATGCAGAAATTAAGTTATGGTTCTATGTCGTAACTCGAAGGTATCAAATTTTCTGGTGATATTTTTTGTTTGCAATCGGGTAAAATTTCGCCCGAAATCTACCTCAATATCTGAATATTTAGCCTTTTATTTTTCAGGTCTAATAAGCACTACTTCAACAACTATGTGGGCGACTGTAAAAGCTCCCTTCAAATTCTGAGCTTGAATAAGATAATTCAAGTTCAGAATTTTCTTCGGAGCTGTCACTGTTACTAGCCATTTGTACACACGCTATGATGCGGAAACGCAGCTCTGGCAGATTGTAAACAAACAAATGGGTGCCCAACCCTACGTCATCATCAAGCGGTGACGTCACTACGGATTATTATTAAAAACAATTGGCGTCGATGAAAACCAGCAATTTCATACACATTTTTTCCTCTGTAAACGATCATTTTTCGTGATTTTTTACTTGGATATTTAAATTTGAGGGTAATAAAAACCCATAGGCAACTTTTCAGCGATTTTTTTTCCAAGGCAGGCCCTCTTTAATAATCATGAAAGGATGTCTGATCAACCTTGCATACACCTCAATAGCAGGAGTCAAATCATTTCACTGCCTCTCACCGTCAGCTTGTTTGGCGAATTCCATACAATTTGGTACAAACTAGTTAAGTTTCATAATCTGTTGTTGATGTGGTCCAAATCTGTGCTTGAGGTCTCCAATAATGGAGTCTATGGCTGGATAAAAAAAAGTTGACTCTGTTATAGCCTTCAGTGGTGTTGTCCGATGTTTGGGCATTTGGTCGGTATGAGCTTCTAGCTGCAATGCGTGGTTTTCGCAGATCCACCTCCATCACATCTTGTGCGACTGATTCTGCCTTTTGATACAGGTCATGGAACTCCCTTCAGTTTGCAATTCTTTGAGAACAGACTGGAGACGGTTTACTGAGGCTAACGCTGGGATAAATCTCTCTCCCCCTCCCCCCACAATGTTTGTAAGACTCGGGAAACTGGTAGCATCAATCCTGACAGTTTCTCCAAAATGACTGAAGCAACTGCAAATTCTGAGTTGCACAATTTTTCAAAGCTAAATAAAAAATGTGTGTTTGCTCCACCCACACCGACGTTGACAAATAGTTTGATAAAACTCGTGGAACTAGTTTCAGGTAAGCCTATATTAAAGACGATAGAAGAAGAACAAATGGTCACTTATGTATACATATTAATATATTTACTGGACTGGGCATACATTACCTCCATCCGTGTTTTCCCTTTTTGAAAAACCTTATGCAAAAAGTGACATTTTCAAAATTCCAGTTCAACCGAATTTAATTACCGCCTTCAGAGTTCAGACAAATTGATTTCTATTTGTGGAAAGTTTTGAGCAAAATCATGGGGCACTTTTAGTACTTTGTTATCGCAAAGCAGTCGCAGAATGGTGCCATCTTCCTTCGAGTAAGAACAGGCTTGGCAAGTTCACGGCTCTTGGCAAATCAAAATTGCGTCAAAATTTTCTTTCAAAATTTGAAATATGTTTTGTTTTCTTTTGTTTTACAGGGATATAACGAATTTACATTGCAGGGAATGCAGGGAGATTTGCATTTCATGTATGCGCAATCTGTACGATACATAGGCATATAGGTGTAATTTAATTTTTATTAATATGGGATGAGGGGGGGCGCTCCCCCCAACACCCTCTGGCTACGCCAGTGGTAAAATTGCTGTTGTTTACTGGTCTGCGGTCTCACGAACGCATGTCAAAAAGTGTATTGTGGGATATGACTAATAGCTACATTCTTGCAAGACTAAATGCAAGTTAGAACTTGATTAACATTAACAAGAATTTAAGCTATAATTTGCTTCAAATTAGCTGCCCAAACCTACTTAATTCGCCTCGTGATTTGTTGTGTATACTGCTTCAATTTAAACAAAACTTGGCAAAGAATTCATGGATACTGGAAATGAAATAACCCATATTTGGATATTTGTGAAGGGAACATTATTTCTGCCAAACATAAGGTGAAGGCAAATAACTCACACACTAGCTCTATGACACATGCAATCATTGTTACAGTGGGGTTCATTTTGTCAAGAAAAGCTATTAACTCTTATTATTAGTTTATGTGGTTCAACCCAATGAATTAGTAGTTTGCCATGCCCAACCCAAACCTATTAACATTCTGGTGTTGAAGGGAACACATTAAACAGTTAAATAATTCAATTGTGTGTAGGGTAAAGAAAGAATAATTTGTAAATAATACAGGAAATATACATCAATTGACTTAAAAAACTGGTACAGGTTACATGAAATGGTGTAAAAATTCAGGTGTTTAAAAACAGATCAACACATATTATTCTGCCATTAACTTCTAAAAATCATTCCTATGAATTTCCATGTACATTTATGATAGAGGAATTGGGACTTCATTGTGGGGTAATAAATTTACAAGCTTTGACATCACAATTTTGATTTTCTGCAATGATCACCTGTATAAATTTAATTTTACCAACTGGTAATCAACTTTACAAACATTCCTGACAGTTTTCTTATGAGACATCTTCTGTGGATGAGTGTACTGCCATAAGTCCTCCACTTATCACTACAGCTTTAGCTGAAATCAGCAAACTTTGTGAAGTGTATGTTGATGCAGGTATAGATATACCACAATATGTTATTATTTCACAATATGAGTTTTTAAGAAAGAAACATAAATCAACAAAATCTGAGGTTCTTCCCATGCAGTCTAACAAGTATAGATCCCCATGATTGTAAAGTGTGGCCTATATTCAACTGAGTTAAGCTTAGTAAAAGACTGATTTTTCATGTCTGTTTACTACAAATAAAAGCCTGGTCTGCAGGCTGGTTTTGATGTTGAATTTTCACTTGGGGTTTGTGTCTTTTTTGGTTAGGCAGACAGCATTTTATGTATCAAAAGGGTACACTAAAATTACCATGTCATATCCTCATAACCTGATAATAGTACATTTCACTGCCAAAAAAAAAAAATCATTATACATGTGCCTGGAGTCAGAAAACATTTGGGCAGGGTATTGTGTACTACAAAATGATATACAGGTTTTCAGCTTACTAATATCTAGAACAAAATTAATTTACATTGCAACAAAAATTCGTACTCTGTAGTACAGTCAATGAATTTTAAGAATCATACAACATAAAAGTTGGAATACTATTGCACTGTAATAATTTGTTCATTGGATACCAAAGCAAAAACAAATAAAAGCAGAACCAAAGATTGCCTAACAATGAGAAGAGAAATTGCATGAAATAAAATTTTTAAGTGGAGCTTTTTTACCTTTCCAACTTTAAGAGCTTGAGAAACTTTTGCAAACAAATTGAAAGCAACTTTAATAAGTAATACACATAGAATAAAAAATGCAGGCTGCAATACAACATATAGGTCTATTCCAAAGGGTTTTATGATTTTTTTTAAAGTTAAACTTCATGAATTTAGGGCTTGCAATTGTTGGTAAATGATGTTGAACAGAAAAATGTGAATAAAACTGAAACCTAATAAAATGTGAACGAAACTGAAAACTTAATAGTTTATCAAAATAGAAATAAAAGTAATAAGTGAGCAATTTGATCTACTGTACCTAACTTACTTTGACATCTGCCAGTTGGTCAGTCTGTTTAGACTTTGTTTGATGGGTATTTTGTTGATAACCAACCATAAAAATAATTTGACCTGGGCCTATGTTGGCCTCATGCCCACCCCACCCTAGCTAACAATTGTAATGCTGCGTCTCAAGCATGGCCTTTTTTATCATGACAGACATTTACAAGTCAATACCATGGTAATCTGGTAATGTACATAGCTCTAACGTTATGCTACCAAATTGCAAGTGGTTTCACACAATGCAGGCCTAAGTTCCACTAACGTTACTGTAGCTTTGGCTAGGCAACACAATGACCCATGATTACCCCGGCGACGCTTTTTGAAAGCAATCAATCGCTACATACATGTCTGAAGAAAATAAGATTTGATAAACAAGTTCTTGTTCTAAATAAAACTAAAATTATTGCCCATATTTGTCAGCGTTTACGTCGGTCAGTTAAGGTTAAACTAACGGTGTACATACGGCGTTAGCTAGCTTCAGACTGTTAAACAACAACTGGCACAATTAGGATAGCACATTAGTCTATGTTTACCGAAATTGTTTAAGACATCTACTAGTTTTAATCATTTATCCCTGATCAGAAAGGTTGTTCGCGTAGTATTTTTCTTAAAATGTACATATCAGTTAGGCCTAAGCTAGGTGCGATACATGCCAGTCTACA